>LR749853.1:1173393-1249516 GCA_902729485.2 Mus minutoides
CGGGGCGGGGCCGGTCTGGAGGTGAAGGTCATGAGAGCAGGAGCCTTCCAGGCCTGAAGCAGAAGAAAGATGGCGGAAACAAGAGCCATATGTTCACCTACACAAGCCATTCTACACACACCTCTGCTCTGCTCTGTCTGCTGAGGCCTCGGGGTCCACACTGCCTGGAAGTCGCTAGTTATCGTTAGCATTCTCCCCCAGTCGCCTCTGTGCAGAGGAACTCTTCTCTAGGACTGTAAAGCATCTCTTTCCCAGAGGCATGCGCACTCACCTTTCCCTTTAACCCTCAGGTGTTCCTGCCCCTCCATCTGTGACTCCCTTTCCCTGATGACTAATGAAGAGAGAGAGAAAAAAAACCCAAATCTCAGAAGTCAGTTTCTTTCCTCTGGGGCCGCCCTAGGGGCCATGTCTGTATCTCGCCATGAACAGCAGCTCTTCTCATGCTTCCAGAGCCTGTACGTTACCTCACTGAACAGCTGTCTGCTTATCAGAGCTGCCCACAGGGCCTGATGACGGCTGTTCTCCAAGTGGCTATGAACCAGAATAGGGGTTGGGCAGAAACAAGGGACCAGAGAGCATAAAAGCGGTCCCCCATGGCAGGTCATTCTCCAGAACTTTCCTAGGATCTCCAAATTACATCATTTCACAATCCTCATAGCATAAGTCAGCTAAAATTCATCCTCCCAATCTTTCCTTATGCAGTGGTTCAATGTGATGGAAATGGATCTTAGGCTGTCCAGGGCTGACCAGGCATCTGGTTCTTAGTAGGAGAATGCTACTTCCTACACACATCCTGTGTGCTCTCACCTGAACTAGAACCTGGTGGCTTCCATCTCAGCAGGCTGGCAGTCTTGATCCTACCCAGCGCTCACTGCCAGTTCTCAGCTGCCTGCCTGACTCTCAGAGCTCCTCAGGCCCTGTCCCCAACCTCGGCAGAAGAGAGCAGAGGAGAGACGGAGAAAGAGAGATGTATGCTCTTAATCCTAGAACTCTTCAATTCTCTCCGATTGTCGCTTCCCGAGAATGACAGATGACAACTGGACCTTTCACTAGTGGCCCAGCCATGAACAGGTGAGGAATCCATGAAATGGTATGCGTAGTAACATTGTCATATGGAAGCCAGGGCGGGGAAGGCTGCTGTTGTCCAGAATGGGTAGCTGTGAGTGATAGACCAGCATAAGACTGGTGCCTGCTGGGTAGATAAGCATGACCAAGGTTGTATTTTAGGTATAGGAAAACTAAGTATAGAGTATGGGGAGGTTGAAAAATAGTCATTACTGAATGCTGAATGATTGACTGAAGCCTAGAATAAAGACCTAGTTAAATTAGCTACAAGACGAATTGTATGTGCTTGCTTAAATACCGTGGCGAAATGGCTGCCACAGTGGCTCTCTTTCATCCTATTCCTGCACCGATATTTTTCACCAGCTAATTCTATAGCATCCTCTCTGCCTGCCTGTGTGCCTGCTACATAACTCTGATGGCTACAGGAAGTTAGCTCATGCGGACCTGAGGTTCAGGAAACTCCTGGTGGGTCAGCTCTGGTTCTTGTACGTCATCACTGCTTTAAGCATACATATGGGCTGGCAGGGTGGAATAGGAGAGGCAGGTGGAACACCAGCTTTCAGCCAGCAGCTCACAGACATACAAAAGTCCACTAAGATCGCCCGCCCAGTGACCACTGCGGATGGACGAGCATCGAGTACCTTCCGTTCGATGGCAGTGACTGAGGGCTTCATGGCTTTCACTGCACAGCTGTCCCACTAATAACTGACATGATCAGCCTTTCTTGCTAATCATCTAAAATCCCCAGGCCCTCTTGGTGCTTGGATCATGAACGCCCCCCCCCCCAAGGCCATACATTGAAGGCTTGGTTTCCAGCCTGTGGGACTCCTGGGAGGTGGACTAACCTTTAGGGAATAGAACCTGATGACAGGAAGTGAGGTCATGAGAGAAAGGATATTGACCCCCCCCAACACACACACACACTCTCACACACGGTTTCTGCCCATCATGAGTGCCCTGCCTCCACAGATGCAGAGTAAGAGGAAGGACCTTGTCTCCATAGACTAAAAACGGTGAAACCATGAACCAAACTAAATGTCTCCTCTTTTAAAGTCAGTTATTTTAGGTGTTTTGTCAGAAAGGTGGAAAACTGACCAACGAGACCCATTTTTACAAGTAAGAAGGAAAGGAAGGAGGAAGGCTTCAGTCAGAGCCACTGCCCTCCCTGCTCAGACTTCAAGTACAGCATCAGTCAGAAATGAGGATGAACTTATTTTTTGTTTGTTTGCTTGTTTCTGTCTTTTGAAACAGGATCTTTCTGTGTAGTTACAGCTGTCCTGGAACTTAAACTCAAACTCAGAGATCTGGCTGCCTCCACTGGTATTAAAAGTGTGCACAAATATAAGAGTAGTGTGTAGTGATTCATATATGAGGATTTTCATTCCATTAATAGTAAAAATGGGAAAACTCGGGGGCTGGTGAGATGGCTCAGCGGGTAAGAGCACCCGACTGCTCTTCCGAAGATGATAAGTTCAAATCCCAGCAACCACATGGTGGCTCACAACCATCCGTAACGAGATCTGGATCCCTCTTCTGGAGTGTCTGAGGACAGCTACAGTGTACTTACATATAATAAAATAAAAATCTTTAAAAAAAATGGGAACACTCTAAGGTAAACCTTCTGTGGGGCCATCCAATGAATTTTGGAGTTCCATGCTAAGGGAGAATTATAAAGAAAAATCTTGAGCCTTTCCTCCAGGGAGGCTCCTCTCTGGCATGTTCCCCCTACTCCCCTTGGGGTTGGGGTGGGGAGCTTAGGTCCAGAGAACTGCCTGTGGAATGCCAGGTGAGTGATTCCGTGTGAAGGGAACAAGGCCATTGTGGTCAACAGCTGGCCATTGTGGTCAACAGCTGGGCTCTGCTTAGTGGGTCCATTTATGCTGTAAATCACCAGGAATACTGGATAATTCTTGAGGAAAGTCATCATGGTTTCTAACTCTGACCTGAGGGGTGAAAGTTCTGGGGCTTCAAAGTCAGGTCAGGAGGAGGCTGGGGTATCAGGCAAAGTGAAATGATAACGGAGATTCCAAGAACACGTTCCAGGAAAAAGTCCAGGAAAAGGTAGATTCGATTCAAGCTTGGAGAAACATAGGAAAGTTGTCAGTTTTGGTTGGCTTTAGGAGTTCTTACAGAAACCAGGTTGGCCTTCAATTCATCATGGAGCCAAGAATAACATTGAACTTCAGTTTCTCTTGCCTCTGCTTCCCAAGTGCTGAGATTTCAGGCACATCCCGCCACATCTGGATGGTGGGATTCTGGGGATCAAGCCCACATCTGGGCTCTGTGCATGGTGAGCAATACTTGGACCACTGAACTATACACCCAGGCTAGAAACACAGAGTAACAGCCTGATGTAGAATTCAACTTACTGTGTAGTTAGTGGGACTTTCTAACCCTTTACTTTCCAGCTGGCCTTGTACTTGAGGTGTGTGTGTGTGTGTGTGTGTGTTTGTGTGATGTGTGCACCATGGCCTATGGGGAGCCAATTCTCTCTTTCCATTATGTGGACCTCAGGCATTCAACTCAGTTCACTGGGCTTAGTGGCATCTGGTGGCCTCTCCCTGTTCTCCTTTCTTCCCTTTTGCCTTGCCTGGAGTAGCCTTGCCCCTCCCCTCCCCTCTCCTCCCCTCCCCTCTCCTCTCCTCCCTTCTCCTCTCCCCTCCTTCTCCCCCCCCTTCCCCCTTCCCTTTCTTTCTAACCAGGCTGGTCTCAAACTCACAGAGATATTACTGCCTCTGCCTCCCAAGTGGTGGGATGAAAGGTGTGTGCCACCTCCGGGCACTTCTTTATGTCATTGCATTATAAGTCAAGCAGCACCCCTCCTACTTGTCCTTTCCTCCACCACCAAAGCCATGATATTAATCCAGTGGGGTCAGAGGGGGACACGGGCTTTAAATTTTCTCCACAGCCCTGAAAGACCTTGAACTTTCAATCCTTCTGCCTCAGCCTCCAGAGCTATTGGGAAGAGCGGTCTGTGCCACCAGTCCCAAGGTTCCCTTCACTCATTTCCCCAGGGATATCAATGTTGTGCTGCATTCAGAGTAGAAATTAAATCCACAATCCTGACTAAGTTAATAACGGAGAGTGAGAGCACACCGGCGGTTATAAACTTCCCCTGAGGCTCATGTCTCCAAGCAGCATCAAATCACCCGTTATAACCTCTCCCCTCACACTCCCCTGAGGCCTCTATCGATAAAGCTTTCATCTCCATCAGCGCCAAAGTTCTGGATCTTCTCTGCAACATATTTTTACAAAGAAGAATTCCTTCATGGTCAGGAATTGCTTTTGTTCCAACACTTCTACCTTCAACTTAGGTAACACTTAGGGAGAGCAGGGAGAAGCACAAGAGGTCCTGGCATAGCTCGTTAATGGAGGAGTATAGAAACAGTGGTAATTCAAGTAGCTAGTTAATTAATGGGGTGTTGTTTAAACAGTGTTCCTAAAGTTGGACTCAGCACTGATTAAAAACATGAAGAACACTCCCTTTCCCTTGATACTTTTGCTGATTTTGTATCAAGACGGTGCCTAAGGCTTTGACTTGTTCCTTCCCCACCTACCATATTCCTCCACAATGAAGGTGTCGAAGGCCTTGGCCTCAGCCACTGTCACTGGCAAGATGCCCAGCATTGCCTCTGGTGCTTGTAGAAAGGGTAAGTCTACAATGCCTTGCTGGGGTTTCTCTCCCAGCTACCATGCAATCCTGTTATTCAGGTGCTGTGTCTGATAAGGAGAAAGTACACAATGTAGCGGGCTTTTTGGCTTCCTTCTCTGCGGGACAAAAAGCAGGGAAAGAATTCTACCCATTGCTCCTCAGGCTTGGATCCAAGAGAAAGAGGTAGGGTTTGAAGAGATGGCTCTCGGCAGCTAAGATCACCGGTTACTCTCCCAGAGGACCTGGATTCAACTTCCAGCACCCACAAGGTGACTCACAGCCATCTTTAGCTCCATTCCTAGGTGATCCAATGTCCACCTCTGTCCTTCAAGGACACTAAAATAATAAAGATTATTTATTTTTTTTTAAAAAAGCTCCCCTTGTGCGTCATAATTTTATTATTGTAAATCCAGCCTCATTCAAGAGAAAGCAGAGCCGGCGGCATGCCTTTAATCCCAGCACTCGGGAGGCAGAGGCAGGAGGATTTCTGAGTTCAAGGCCAGCCTGGTCTACAGAGTGAGTTGCAGGACAGCCAGGACACACAGAGAAACTCTGTCTTGAAAAAAAAAAAGAGAGAGAGAGAGAGGAAGCAGGTCTTTGAGTTCTTGCAAGCATTATCATAGACCTCAGAAAATAGACAAGCTGGAAGTTCCTACTTTCTAGGAGTGTTTACCGCATTCATTCCTTCATGAGAAACAAGGCTGAGGGAACTGGTTAGAAACTGCCTAAGGCATGGGTAATTCTGTAAAAAAATAAAAAAGTTGATGAGGTACGGCAGTCTCACACTTTGAGGCATTTCTCAAAGGGATTTGATCTGTTGAGCTACTGAGTTTCTATGACAACAGGTGCGATTTTACCTGACAGAGACAACATGTAAGTGGACAGTGCACAGACATGTCACCAGAACCAGAGGTGAATACGGTCAGTCACAGCAGGGCCTGGTGTCCTGATCTACAGGAGTTTCCATCATAATGGGCATATGACTATGGGAAGAGCACGAGTGGGTTGACCTGTGGCTTCCTGGTGCTGGGGTAGAGTCCTGAAATTCTGAGCCATATTGAATAGTTCCGGCCTTTCCCTGGGCACCAAGCTCTCAGCCATCTTCTGCAAGCCCTCGGGGAGAAGAGCAGCTTCCACGCACCTTCAGCTCCACCGCAGAGTACCGAAAATGGAAGCCAGAGCACAGGTTAGTATGCTGTAAGCACAATGGCACAGGGGAATCCTCCTTCCCTCCAGGGAGAGGCAGTCTCCCTGGTTCTTCTGTGCCTCAAGAAGAGTTAACACTGAGGTCAAAGACTCATCCAGTAGAAAAGAGAGAGGTTTTCTCAGAGGGTTACATGTCTAAAAAGGTTTGAAGAAATGTGACTCCAGTCCTCGAGGGAAAATGCTAGCGCCCAGGACTCCTCTACACTTTAGACCTCCCCCTGGGAGTAAATTATCTCTTGACACCTTTTGATACCTGGAAGCCTGTGGCCAGGAGTGATATTACTTTCACTCATGCTAAAATAACTTTTTTAGAGTTTAAAAGTGGCCCACTAAACGCTCTTGTACAGTGTTCTGTAAGGTGAAATAAATGAATCCTGGCACCGTGTGTTTGTAGTTACAAACTCGGAGAAGTACAGTCATTCAAAAGAAGAAACTAGGAGGCTGGAGAGATGGCTCAGTGGTGAAGAGCACCAGCTGCTCTTCCAGAGGTCCTGAGTTCAATTCCCAGCAACCACATGGTGGCTCACAACCATCTGTAATGGGGTCCGATGCCCTGTTCTGGTGTGTCTGAAGACAGCAACAGTATACTCATATAAATTTAAAAAAAAAAAAAAAGAGGAAACTAGTTTGCTTCTAATTCCCCAAATGGAGTGAAATCAAGACAGTGCACACCTTTGATTACTGGGAAAGTACCACGTAATTCTAACACAACACGAACACAAATGACTTAAGAAAGGGATGGTAGCAAGTCTTCAAGAGCCAAAAAAGGGCCAGCAGGATGAGTCTGTAAAGGCGTTTGCCACCACGCCTAGGACATTTGATCCCCAGCACCCACAGGTGCAAGGAGAGAACTGACTCCTACAGCTTGTCCTCCGACCTCGACATGTGTGTCATGGCACACCTAGAAATGGAATTTAAATAAAAATTTAAGAGCCAAAAACAAAGATCAAAGTGACATAAGTTTCCCATAGACCTGAAGGTATTTAGACAACCAGGAGGCAAATACCACTTTTATTACTATGCAAAGCCACAGGGTCTAGCAAAGACAACCAGAAAACAAAGTACTTTCTTAAGACAGGGCCCAAGGGTCAGGGAAGAGGGCAGTTATCTGGAAGTGTCTGGGAGGAACTGAATGGAGAATCATCAGTTCATCTTGGCTATATACTTATTCATAGTGTATGTGTGTGGTACATGTGTGTGTATATGTGCTTGTATATGTCTGGTACATGTATATGTATTATGTGTGTGTGCTTGTATGTGTGTGCTTTGTGTGTATGTATGTGAGTGTTTATGTGTTTGTGTGTGTATGTTTGTATGTGTGTATGTATGTGAGTGTGTGTAGTATGAATGTGGTATGTGTGCATGCACTTGAGTGTGAGTGTGTATAGTGTGTGTGGTGTACATATAGTGTGCATGGTGTGTGTGTGTGTGTGTGTGTGTGTGTGTGTGTGTAGGTCAGAAGACAGCTTTCAGAAGTTGGTTCTCTCCTTTTACCACCTGTGCCCCATTAGGCTTGGCAGCAAACACCTCTACCCACTGAGCCATCTCACCAGCCCATTTCTGTTGTGTTCTAGCGCTCTGAGTATAAAATACTGTGTTCTTTATTTATTTGAAGGTGGCATCTCATGCGACTGGCACTGGTCTTCAACTCAGTAGATAGCCTTGAACTTACTCTCCTGTCTCATCCCAAGTGTGAAATTACTATGTTCTTTAAACTTGTCATTTTTTTCCTTTGGCTTCTTGGTAAAATTTCTTTTGTTAATGTTACTTCTAGACCTATGTAAAGGAATATGGAGGGGAAAATCCTTTTAGAAGAGAACTTAAGCCTTATAACAAAGCCCACAACCCTTTAAACAATCTGGGCAGAGGAAAATCTAACTGAGGTAGCTAATAATCAACCTCCAGGGGGCAGTAGAGTCTAAGCACTGGCTGAGACTGCCCTTGTAGTTTAACCCACCAGCATATGAAACTCTGCTAAAGAGGAGATACAGGTGATAAGAAAGAGAAGCTAAAAGACTCTAACCTGGGAAACAATGTAATTATGGCTGCCAATCAGTAACAAGTATATAGGGAAAGGAACCTCTGAAACCATGGAGACAGAACACAGAAAAAATGCCCTTCCTGTATTTAAGTTCCACTCTAACAAACCAGAAGATTGCAGGGTGGGGCATCCAATAGGTAAGGACCAAAGCATGTAAAAAAACCACAACTTGCCCAGGACAAGTTCAAACCCATTATAAAAAGTTACCATCAGTATGTGGTTCTGGGGGGGAGGGGAGTGCTTGCCTATCATGGGTCAGTCTTGGTTCCATCTCCAGCAACATGAAAAATATAAGTTTTAGAAAAAGACACAATGTTATGGATTGAGTTGGAGGAATATTGAAGTATGTTTGTCTAGTTACAACACTTTAATTTTCCACATTTAATGTTGCTTTTGGTAAAATGGTCATTTTTACTATGTTAATCCTACCTATCCACAACCATAGGAGATCTTTCCATCTTCTGCTATCTTCTTCAGTTTCTTTCTTGAAAGACTTTAAGTTCTTGTCATACATGTATTTCATTTACTTGGTTTGAGTTACTCGAAGATATTTTGTATTAATTGTGGCTATTGTGAAGAGTGGTGTTTCCCTAATTTCTTTCTCAGACCATCTATCATTTGTATAAAGGAGGGCTACCTATTTTTTTGAGTTAATTTTGCATCCAGCCCTTTTGCTGAAGGTGTTTATTTATTTATTTTATTTTTTATTTTTTTAAAGATTTATTTTATTTATTATATGTAAGTACACTGTAGCTGTCTTCAGACACTCCAGAAGAGGGCGCCAGATCTAGTTACGGATGGTTGTGAGCCACCATATGGATGCTGAGATTTGAACTTATCACCTTCGGAAGAGCAGTCGGGTGCTCTTACTCGCTGAGCCATCTCACCAGCCCAGAAGGTGTTTATCAGTAGTAGGAGTTCTCTGGTAGAATTTGGAGATCACTTATGTATACTATCATATCATCTGTGAATAATTACAGGCAAATGGATGGAACTAAAATATATCATCTTGAATAAAGTAATCCAGACCCAGAAAGACATGAGTGGTATGTACTCACTTATAAGCAGATATTAGCCATAAAGTTCGTGTCATAATGGACATCCATGCTATAATCCACAAACCCAACGAAGCTAAGTAACAAGGAAGACCTAAGGTAGAATGCTTGAATTTTATTCAGAAAGGGCAATAAAATAGATATCGGAAGTGGATGGATAGAGGGAACTGGGTGGGTGTGGGAGGTAGGAGGGGAGCAGGGTTGGGGATCAGGTGTGGGGAGAGCTGGGAGAGAGAATGGAAATCAGTGGCAGGGGACTTGGGGGAGGGAGGGCATCTTTGGGACAAGTCAGAGACCTGGGATGGGGGAGGCTCCTGGGAGATATGGGGGTGGTCCTAGCTGAGACTCCCAGCAGCAGGTGGCCTGAAGTGGCCACCTCCTGTAGTCAAGCAGGACTTCCAATGGAGTGTGGAAAGCCTTTTGGGGTACCGCTTGGCAGCAGTCTGACATTGGCTAAGGACAAAGAAGTGGACCTCAGACAGGAATCTGACATTGGAAGGAAGCTCAGGCAGGAATCTGACATCAGGGCATAATAAGGAAGTAAGTTTCAGCAAGAATCTAACTTTAGGCTGTAATAGAGAAGTAAGGTAAGGCAGGAATTTTAGTCTCAGGGTGGAACAGAACTAGGCTTCAGGCAAGATTCTGGGCTGGACAAGGAAGCAGGCTCAAGTGTTTCGGTCATTATGACAAGCTCCCTTTAACAACTGTCATGGGAGTAATTCTCAGGACCCCGCTTGCTGCTTTGTTAGTTCCTTATTCTCCTGCTTGCCCAAAATACTTGCATGTAATTAAATTGGTTTAAAAGTGGGTTGAAAAATAAAAAATTGCCTTCAGTCTCAGAATTGACTGGGGTCACACTACAATGTTGTCTGTCTTTTTACTTTTTAATCCTCGCTCCTGCGCTGGAGAACCTGTTCACTGACTGAGTGGGCTAGGTCAGATAGCGCCTCAACATTGGAGCTCCAGTAAGCGGGATACAGTGAAGGACACCTTGGGAATTGGAAGCACGTGCAAAGGAAAATAAAGACGATTTGGGCCAGCAGTGAATAAACCTTGCAGAAAGGCAAGGTAAAGGTAAAGTGTGTTTTGTGTATGTGTTTAGAGCTATGTGAAAATCTAGAGAAGCGAAGGTAATTCTCATAGGTGCCTTTTAGTCTTTGAACCCTAAGTAGAGATAGTTTACACCTGAAATATGAGAGAACGGGTTTGAGAAAAGCCTCTCCGACTTTTTGGTGAAAGAGAAGGAAAATGAACATAAGCTGTTTCAGAGCTCTCCTAGGAACAGGAGGATGTTGGGAGACGTCCTGCCTCCCCTCTGGCTCTTACTGGAGGAATACTTGGTTCTGGGTCTCTTAGGTAGAATATCTGAGTCCCTTCAGGATGTCTAATTCTCTTTCCTCTCTGTCTATTGTCTGTGCCTGGCACGCCAATGTGTCCACGTCAGTCAAAACTGACTGCCTTATGTGAAGTCTGTGTTTTCGTTTTGTGGTTTGATTGATTGTTTGTTGTTCTGTGTTTCATGTTCAAAAGAAAAAAAAATGGTTAAAACTATCTGCTGGTTGTTCAGCCCTTGATTTAGTTTTAACTCATTTCAAAAAAAGAGAATAAATAAATAAATAAACAGTATCAGTTGGTCTTTAGTTAGGAGTCTAGCACAGCTGGAGAAGCCCTGCCAGGAGCTTCTCTGAAAAGCTGCTCTTAAAGGGACCAGCAGCTTCTCAAGTTCTATGGTAAGGGAACTGCTGGCTGTTTCTCCTAGAAAAATAAAAATCTCTGTGCTTGTGATTATTGGATTCAACAGGTAACAAGGAGCTCCTTTTTTGAAATTACAGCTAGAAAAAAATTAAGAACTTTGGTTTAAATAAGCAAATGTATGCAGCCATTTCATTTTTGTTTCTGAATGGTTTTAAAAGTATAAATGTGTTCAACATGTCTTGGTTATAGATTATTGGCTTATAAGTTATTGGGTATGGTTAAAAATTTGTAACATGGGTAACAGAAAATTGGCTTAAAACTGGTAACTCCGGGTTGAACAACACCTGGCATGAAACCCAAGGAGACAAGTCTCTAAAGATGTGTTTAAATTGGGTAATATTCTATGCAATTCTTATCCTAGAAACCAGACTTATAAAAGATAGGATTTAGGGCAGTGTCTCTTTGAGGTATTGGAGGCTGCACCTCTTGCATTTGTGTGCAGGTCAGCCAAACTTTGTAGCATAGAGGTGATTCACTTGTTGTTTTTTGGAGAGACTAGATTGTTAGAGGTTGTGTTTTGCTTTCCAAAGTTCTTTGGTGCTCTGAGCCACTATTTCAGAATGACCCAGGTTTGCTAACTTCAGTTCAAAAGTAGGGAGACACTTAAAAACTTTAAAGTGAAAGTAATGTTTTTGGTGTTGATTTTTAAAGAGAATGGATTGTTTACATTGTTAAAATTAGGTTTTGCTTCCCAAAATTGTGGTTGTGCTCTGGTGTTACAAGAGAAACTTAAAAATTATGGTTAAACTGCCAGTGTTCCATTGGCTGCAGTTTGCAGTTTGAGCACAGGCTCAGGATTCTGACTCGCACATACTTGTAATTGAGGAAAAATCTGGCAGGTGGAGATTGTTGCAGGGTTTTTGAAAGGTTAATGAGACTATGGAACTTAGAGAGGCATTATAATCTGGCCTGCCTACTCTATATAGAATTATTATGGATTTGGAGGATTGTTCTTTATTCATTTGCATCCTACTGATTGCAAAGGGTTTGCTTTTAGTTTGTAATTAAAAAAAAAAACCATGAAACAATAACATTGGAAAGTTTTGCCTCAAGGAATGACTAATAGTCTTACATTATGTAAAAAAATTTTTGTCTTGGGCCGGGCGTGGTGGTGCACGCCTTTAATCCCAGAGGCAGGCGAATTTCTGAGTTTGAGGCCAGCCTGGTCTACAAAGTGAGTTCCAGGACAGCCAGGGCTATACAGAGAAACCCTGTCTCGAAAAACAAAACAAAAAAAACAAAAAAAAAAAAAAAAATTTTTGTCTTTGCTTCAATACAAGACTTTAGGACTTTGAATCTTCCAGTGTATATTATTGATTAGATGGTATTTTATTAGCTAATCCCTCTGATGGAATTTTACTACAAGGCTTTGCTCTTATACAACAAGCTTTAAAATTCAAAGGCAAATTCTTTTTTCAGTATTTGGAATATAAGTTATATCCTAAACAAATTGCAGCACAGAAAATTCAAGTAAGAAAAGATAATTTCCTTACTCTAAATGATTTTCAAATGTTGTTAGGAGATATTAATTGGCTAAGACCTCACCTTTGGCAAAAGGGACTGTTAATGTAGATTCATCTTTCTTTGTCTTCAAAGAAAGTTTTAACACCTTATTATGAGGCTGTTGCTGTGTTAATAGAGTTGTAGGATGGCGTCACGGAAATATTTTGGGAAAGAACCTGATGAAATATTTATCCCTTATTCCAAACAGCAATTAAATTGGTTATTACAAAATACTGATATTTGGCCTATTGCATGTGCAAATTTTTTAGGCAAAATTGATAACCATTATCCAAAAGACAAATTGTTACAATTTGCCTCTATGCATGCTTTTGTATTCTCTGTTAACTTATGCATGCAGCCCATAGAGAATGCACTTACTGTATTTACAGATGGCAGCATATGTGATTGGATCACATGTTCATTCTCTTGATTTTCCCCCTGCTTCAGCACAAATAATTGAACTACGTGCTTTAGCTGCTGTTTTTGAAATACTGAAAAGTCAAGCTTCTAATTTGTATACTGATAGCCAATAAATAGCTCATGGTTTACAACTACTTGAAATTGTTCCCTTTTTAGATACTGCTAATCCTCAAAATTTCCAATTATTTATGAAAATACAACTCAATTTAAGAGACTGTACAGTTCCTTATTTTGTAGTTCATTTAAGAGTTCATACTGGATTATCTGGACCCCTTAGTGAGGGCACAATACTACAGCAGATTTGTATACCAGGAAGGTTATAGGCCTTACACAGGAAAAATTGGCCAAACATTCTCATTCTTTACATCATCAAAATAGTAATAGCTTGAGACAACAATTTGGTATTTCTAGAGAATGTGCATGTCAGATTATAAATCTTTCCCTGAATGTCCCCAATTTTTACCTGTGCCACATAATGGTGTTAATCCTAATCAATTATGGCAAATGGATGTTACTCATATTTTTTAGTTTGAAAAATTAAAATACTTGACACCTTTTCAGGCTTTCTAGTTGCAACTGCTTTAACAGGAGAAGCAACTAAAAATGTAATTAATCATTATCTATGTTGTTTTTCTATACTGGTTGTTCCAAATCAGATTAAAACAGATAATGGAACTGGCTATTACAGTCAAGCACTTGAGACTTTCTGTCAACAATCTAACATTACCCATGTTACTGAAATTCCTTATAATCCTCAAGCACAAAGTATTAAAACACAGGTATTGTGGAACTATCTTCATAAAATAAAAAAGGGGGAGTTATATCCCCATACACCACAAATTTATTTAAATCATGTTCTTTTTATTTTAAAAATTTTAAAATCTGGATGCCAAGGCACTCTCTGAGTGTCTATGCCACCCTAGAACCAAGCTTACTTATGCCTATGTAAAATGGAATGAGCCACATACTGGCACATGGCATGGTCCTAATCAGGTATTTAATATGGGAAAGAGGGCATGTTTGTGTTTTTGTCCTCAAGATGCTGAAGGAGCATGTTAGCTACCAGAGTGATTGGTGAGACATGCTGATGCTGGGGCAAAGAATGATGCTGACCTGTGAGCTTGCTGAGTGCCCTGACAATGGAGTCAGGAAAGCTGTTTTGGACATATATTCCTGACCCATCTTTGCTTGCCTATATCCCAGATTGGACAAGCTTCCTTGCTTCATGCTTTTAGACCATATGGGACAGAAAACATGGAGACTGGAAATTGCCTTCAAACTTAATAAAAAAGAAGTTATAATGAATCTTCTCTTTTCTTTAATGTGATCAGTTATTCTGATTCAATCATAGACTGGTCTAGAAATCAATCCAATATTGGAAATAACAGTCTTCATTTGGAAGGCTGGTTCTGGACATTTTTAGAGACATATTTGAAAGTTAGCTACAGTTCTCTATGATGCTATGTTAGTAATAGATTGGGACAGGATCTAGTTAGTGCTTGTGTTAAAGCTCCTGATCTTTTATTAATTGGTCATGTTGAAATTACTTTGTTTCTTCTACAGTATTTAATGTAAATTGTATTGATTGTACACTTTCTAATTGTGTTAGTGTGTTGAAGCCTGGCATATATGTTATAGTAGTCTATCAAACAGCTTTTGTTTTATTGCCTGTGAATATTACAGGACCATGGTATTCTGAAAAAAGCTTTCAGGTACTAGAAGAAGTGAATCAGGCTTTAAGCTGTGACCCGCGTTATCTTCTCGCCAGCAAGAACAAACACGGACACCAGAATCCTTCTGACTTTATTACATCATGAGGAGGAAGACGCTGAGCCCTGGAAAGGCCCAGCTTAAATACCTCTCAGCGAGACATGGGTTGTCAGGATTGGCTGACTGCCCATTACCTCAAGTTATGCACCGGGATGGGCAGTGACTTACACGGCTTTGTCATAAGTCCATGTTCACCGAACTTGTTTGTTTGTGCCAGGCTGGGGGTGGTTACAGGATGTCGGCGCCATCTTGGAATGGCGGCAGAACCAGCTCGGGCGTGGCTCTCTACATTTAAGCAGATACAAGAGGATAGTGGGTTTCATTATTGCTGTTATAGCAGCTTTAATTGCATTGATAGCTAGCACCACTACTGCAATTGCTTAGACATGAGAAGTTAAGACAGCTACTTTTGTTAACCATTTAGCAAAAAATGTTACTAATGCTCTGAGTATTCAGGATTTAGACAAGTTATTCAAATTATTAGATAGGAGATTCCGTGCTTAAGAGTAGGAAGCCATCTTGATGTCATGCCAAATAACCAGTGATTTTGTGTTACTTCTAAAATTTATAGTGATAGTCACTATAATTGGGAAAAGATTCAAAGACACTTGTAGGGTGTTTGGCATATAATTCCAATACCTCTCTGGATATTTTAACTTTGAATAGTGACATTATGAATTTAAAGAATGCTGCTCTACTGAGCTTTGATGCTGCAGATGTTGCTGATAGAATTATTCATGGCCTGAAGTCAGTATTTCCATCCTGGTCAAGCTTCAAGAATGGCTTGATCATGCTAGCCCTTCTTGTCCTAGGAATACTCTTATTCCTGCCCATTGTGTTAAAGCTTGCCTTTAACAGCATCCACATATTAGTGGCCCAAGTACATGGCTTTAAACTAAGAATGAACCCCCAAACAGAGTTATTGATTTACCAGGCTGACAAGCCAAGGATGGGTAAGATTTTGCACAAGGGCCTTGCCAACCTAAGACAGAGATATGTGCCAACAGGCCATGTTTGTTTATAACAAACACTAAAAGGCCATGATTGTTCATATAATACAAACAAGCTGCACATGTTTTGAGGATGAGTAAGGGGGGCATTCTTGTCAGCAGCCTGGGAGGAGACCCAGAAGCGAGGGAGGAGACCCGGAAGTGAGGGATTAGCTTTAAGGTCCAGTCTTACTTTTTTCACTTACTGAATCTGAGGTACAGTGGAAGTTCTTCTTCAGTCCAAACTGTTCTAGCAACTTCTGTGTCTAGTGATCTCCAGGGTAATAGTGAATTTTACGTCACAGCTCTCAGGGCTCAGATCCAAAAGCAACTTCTGAGTAGAGGGAACTGCAAGCTGGGCTGGGTTTGTAACCAAGTACTTTTCCCACGAAGAGGCAAAACATTATTCAGCGCAGCAGTGATTCATCCATCAATGAAAAGCTAATCTCTTCCTTTAGAAGCATCCAGTGTTGAGCTAGGCGGGGTACACTCCTGCCTTCATGAGCCTTATTTTTTATAATAAAGGAGAAAAAGACACAGCTCAGATCTCAGTGTCCAGCTTTAAACCTCCCCACTTCCCCAGTAGCCATCACTGAAAGCCCAAGCCTGGCTGGAGCATTCAGGATGAAATTAGGTCTGTCACAAAGAACAGGACACAAAGAGCCTGCTCATTTTCACACTTTAATAGAGTCTTCTTGTTGTTAAACTCAAGTTCAGTGTTTAAGCTTTTCCTTGTAGGAAAGGAATAAAGAAGAAAGAAGAAACAGAAAGCGAAGTAAACTGTGGGTTTGTCTTCCCTTGTTTATGCTTAAGAATGACAGGGCAATAAAAAGCCATTGTCCTTCGATCAGCTCTGACACCCATGACTCACAGAAAGAGCCTGCTGCTGCCATTACTAGGACCAGTGTTTCCAGTCCAAGTGAGACCTGCATTTCTGTGAATGAGCCAGAGTTCCCAGGGTCAGCAGCTAGGAATTCTGATGTTCCCCTCACTTAAATCCTAAACACCCAGGCTGGTAGAGCAGGGTAGAGCCACTGAGTCTTCTCTTGACTCCCTTTAGAATGTTCCTCGTGGTCCGACCAGTCCTTAGCACTCATTTGGGGAGAGGCCGAGTCTTCCTGGAAGACAAGCCGCAGAACACATCCTGTACTCCTCCTTTAAGTTCTGCGTTCATTTCAAATTCACATTCTCCCTTGATCTCCTTCACCTCTGCATCTTTCTGTTGAGCACGCTGGGGAATACAGACACCCCACAGGTGCAGGACGTCAAATGTAGCCTTGGGTGGTGGCTCATGCCACAAAGCCCAGCACTTGGAAGGATCGGCAGCAGGGTCAGAAATTTAATGCTAGCCTTGACTGAATTTTAAATTTGAAGCCATGGACTACATGAGATCCTGTCTTGAAAGGAAGGAAGAAAGAGAGAAAGAGAGAAAGAAAGAAAGAGAGAGAGAGGGGTAGGTATTAAGGAAGGAAGGGAAGGAGAGAGGGGTAGGTATTAAGGAAGGAAGGGAAGGAGAGAGAGAAGCAATGGTTCTCTCTCTAATTACAAACTTCTGTTTTTCTTTCACCATGCTTGGTTTATGTGTTTCCAGGCATCCAAGCCTGGACTCTCTGAGCATTAAGCAAGCAGGCTATCAACTAAGCTAATTCAATCCCCTAATTTGGAGTTTTTAACGTTTCAATGGTACTTAGTATCGGTGTGACTGTGTGGAGACGGGGACATGTATAGGTCTGGAGAAAAGGAGACATCACATAGCCTGCTGCAGCAACTTGGCCACCTGCAGCAAAAGTCTTTAAGATGTGCATGTTCTTCAGACAGTAAGAATGTCAATCACCAGTTCTGATGACCTGAATTCACTCTCCAGAACAACACGGTAGAGGAGAGAACAGACTCCTGAAAGTCGTCCTTTGACTTTGAATAACATGCTGGGACATGCTCCCTCCACCAGCTCCCCACCAAATAGATAAATAAATATAAATAAAAAAAGAATACTTTGAGACAGGGTCTCACTATGTAGTCCAGGCTATAATACAGGCTAGCCTGAGACCTGAAATTGTCCTGCCTTAACCTCCAGAGTAGTTGGAATTACCAGCATTTGTCACCATACCAAGCACATTTTATAATTTTTTTTCAGCACTGGGATTGAATCTTGGACGTTCTCTGTGGGAGGCAAGCATCATGTCACTGAGCTATAGCCAAGCCTGCAAATGCTATATTTTTTGATTGAATACCTGGCACCATTTTGTATGTGAAATGAAACATAATTAAGAACATAGTACTTGCCCCTGGAAAGGAACACGTCTCTCTACAGGTGCGCAGGGCAGTAGACTGAGTCCCTCTCATTAATGGTGTGCTGGAATGAGATTTGACCAGGATTGTCTTCACTAAGACACAGCCTCCCAGTTCCCTTACAAAGCCCTGTGTGTAGGCTGTGTCTGGACTCGGTGGGTTTCTCAATCCTCCCGTTCCATGGAGGTCAGGCTTCTCATGTATACATGGGTGTACCACACAGGAATCTCCATGTTCTTGCCTCTCTGTCAGCAAGAGGCACACAGCTAGTACTTTGACAGTTTCCACTAGGGTGAAGGGAGCAGAGGCAGAGGCCAGAAGAGGGCATTGGCTCTCAATTGTGTGTAACTCCACTTCTGTGGGATCCACTGTGTGGATGCTGGAAATCAAACTCTGGTCCTCCGGAAGAGCATCCGGTGCTCTTAACTGCTGAATCAGCTCTCTAGCCTTATAAAACAATATTTCTGATTTTAATTTGTCTTTTAATGTTTGAGATAGAGTCTTACTATGTATCCCAAGCTGACCTTGAACTTGAACTCCTTCCCCCTTAGCCTTTTGAATGCTGGGATATGTATGGGCACCGTACTTGGCCTAAGATGCATTTTTAAAGTTATTGTTATCAAAAAGGCTTTTTTAAATTTTGCATTTACTTATTTATTGTGTATGCATGAAACCATCCAAAGTTAGTAAGGAAGAACAGAGCAAGAGATATAGAGCAGAGTACCCGAGTGCTACAGGACAGTCATCGCAGCTTGTTGGAAGCTCAGGAGAAGAGGGAAAGAAGTAACAGAAGAAAAGTTTAGGGACTGGGGATGTAGCTCAGTCACTAGAGCGCTTGCTGAGCACAAACCTTGGGTTCAGTCCCCCGCCTAGGGTACAATTGGATGCTGTAGCAGATACCTGTACTTAATTTCAGCACCCAAGAAGCATAAGCAGGAGGGTCAGGAGTTCAAAATCATCCTCCTGTATTTACATAGTGAGTTCAAGGCCAGCCTGGGAAATGTGAGGCTCTGTTGATAGATAATAAATTAATAAAATATTTGAAGAATGAGAATCTTCTAGATGTCACGGGAGATGTCAAACAAGTTCAAGAATCACAGAGACATCCAAAGATAAATATCAAAATAAAATATACCTAAACACATATTCAAGCTATTAAAAAGAGAGAGAGAGAGCTAAACAGGAAATCTCAAAGGTGATCAAGGAAGAGAGGCATGCTACATATAAACACAACAGAAGAGATACAGGGCCTCTGAAGCTTTGGCTCTGCTGTGCTACCTCCCATATCTCTGTAATTGCACAACATTCAAAAGGAAGTATGTCCCCAGAGTTGCCGATGCATGAGGGGCCATCAGACACTGCAGAAATAATAAAAACATTACCTCAGAAATACAGACGGAAACCTTGTCTCAAGCAAAAATGGAATTTATCCAGCATGGAGGTCCAGCGTGATCATCATGGCTGCTGTTCATCAGCAGATAGAATTATCTTTACAACAAAGGACTTCTAAAATGTCAAATGAGAAGTCATATATTAAACAACCTTAATAAATATTCTGTAAGTATAATGAAGTGTAGAAACTCCAGGTGGTCACTTGTATCTCCTACGTGATGTATCTTGGTCAGCTGCCCCACAAGCTGACCTGTACACTTATGAAAGTTGGCATCTTTAAATGCTAACCTGTTAACTTATTCTTGATTATGTGGTATTACCAGTGATGAGCTATTAAATATTAAAGAATATTAAAAACACATCATATTAAAAAAATAGAATTTAAGCTACCTCGTGTGACTGACTAATCCATATTACCATTTCCATGAGAAACAATATAAGTCAGAAAAACACATTTATAACATTAAAATGATAAAAGAAATACATGTGTACCATATCATATTAAAAAATAGAATTTAAGCTACCTCGTGTGACTGACTAACCCATATTACCATTTCCATGAGAAACAACATAAGTCAGAAAAACACATTTATAACATTAAAATGATAAAAGAAATACATGTGTACCTGTGACACATGGAGACCAGAAGAGGATGTTACAGATGGCACTGAAGTTGCAGATGCTGATGAGGACCATGTGGGTGCTAGAAATTGAACCCAGATCTTCTGCAGGAGCAGCCTGCAGGGTTAAGAGTTAAGGATGTTCTTAACCCTTGAGCCATCACTCCAGCTCAGACAAAAGAAGAAAATGAAGGAGGAGGAAAAGGGAAGGGAAGGGAAGGGAGGGGAGGAGAAGGAAGGGGAGGGGAGGGAAGGGGAATTTATTGGCAACAGTAATATTAAAGGAAACACTTAAGAGAGCAATATGCAGGTTTTGTGCTAATTGTGGCCCAAAGATCAAACGCAGCATGCTGTCTATTTTGTAGTAAAGTTTTGATGGAACCAGTAAGAATAACTCACCCGTGTACTACCTGTGGCCTCTCTGTGCACCACGCTAGACTTGAGGGGTCAGAAGCGGCTATGCAGAGCTGAGTACAGGCATGTGCCACCACACCCGATGCTAACTCAAACCACCACCATCTATTGCTGTTGGGAAAGCTATTTCTTCCTTTGTCTGTGTCCCCAAACTTCAGTACCTTCTAGTGGGCCTAACACAGCATTGGTCATTTTGTCTTGTCACCTGTCATGAGCGTTACTCTTTCTGCACTCACACTATGAAGCCCTTCAGAGTGACAACCACTGTTTTTCCATATATTCTCCCCGAGCCTAAGGGCTCAGTGTGACATCTAAATGGAGAGCATGGGGTGTGGCTGGTTTTGCATGTGTGTATGTGTGTGTGTATCCTACTTTCTGTCTGCCTTTCGTGTCTTTCACAGTTACTCCTTCTATCTCCTTAAGCTCCCACAGACACTCTGAATAGTCTGTGTTTGGAGCTCTTGCCTGCTGACGAGTTTATGACTGCTAGCATTGTGACTTTTCATTCTGATAGCCTACATTAGATATTGTGTTAGTTAGGGTTCCCATTGCTGTGAAGAGGCACCACGACCAAGGCAACTCTTAGATAACATTTTATTGCAGCTGGCTTACTGATTTTGAGATGCAGTCAGCATCCAGGCAGGCATGGTGCTGGAGGAGCTGAGAGCTCTACATCTTGTTTCAAAGGCAAACAGAAGACACGCTTCCAAGCATCTAGGAGAAGGGTCTCATTGCCCATCCCCACCCTCCAGCAAGGCCACACCTACTCCAACAAGGCCACACCTCCTATTCTTACCGCTCCCTGGGCCAAGCATACTTAAACCACCACAGATATTCTAGACTAGAATGTGGGGAGAATGCAGCTTTTGTCTCGGTTAATTTATTAGTAGTGGAAATACAGCACAAGGGTAACACACATTTTCCTAGGTCCCTGTCCCAGGGTCTACGATCCATTGTTCTAAGAATTTGGATTATTGCATGAATCAAATTCTCAGGCAGAACATGTGTTGCTGGTCCAGGGATGATGCTTTCAGAGCCGCTGCTGTAATGTTGAGTGTAAGAGGGAGCACTGGCCAGAAAGGCCTCTTGGCATTGAGATCGGAAGTCTTCAGAAAGCCCACCTCTCCCTCTCCAATGGCCAACAGGGAGAGGCCAGAAAACTGTTTTCCATCTGTTCCCCCCCAGGACGTCTCTGAGCTTATTATCCTTATTATCAGCAATTTTAGATTGGGACTCTGCTCCCCAGAGGGAAATGAAAATAGTAACCATGTGGGGTGGAAGAAACGAGGTGCCAGAGTTAATGAGCCCTCCGTGGAATGAATCCAGATGTATTTCCCTTTAATGGGAAAGAGAGTTACTTCAAAACTAGGAGGGGTTGTTTCAAGGTCTTATTGTGTGTAATTTTCTGAAACACATCCGAGTAAGCAGTGATGTACAGTAAAACAATGAATGCTAAATTTAATCCACACCTTAGGGTCTTTGGTTCACCTCTGAAGACCCAGAATGCAATTCAAATCTGTACTTTGCAAAGCTCTCCCCTGGGCATGTTTGGAGCCCAGGCAGACTGTGTTTGGCTAATTCTGTCTCCCAAGAATTGTAATTATACGGTACTTGGCACCTGGAAGCTTTCAATTAATATTGGTACAACTGTCCACACACTTGTGCACACATACTTGTACACACACACACACACCTAACGTGTATGTGTGTATGCTCACGCATTGCATAAGACTGGTTCTGCATGACATAAGAGTCCCTTCAGAGGCTCGTTAGGTAAACTCTGGGGAACTTGTTTCCACAATCCAAGAGAACCCCTTGGTATTTCTCCTAAGTCCCCTGCCACATACCCACAGCAGGCAGAGCAGACACGTTCATGGGTAGCATTGCTTACCAAACACAGAGCCCTCACGATTCTCCCCAGAGACTTTGATTGATTTGTGCACAAGGGAAAACTATTGCATCTAATTAATGTTTTGATATACACTGAGTAAATCCTCAAATAAGCACTTGCCTATGACAAATAATCTTCCTTGTAATCTTCAATGAGGGTTTAAAAACATGAAATTTAATGATTTTTTTTTCTTTCCTAGAATACATTCCGGAGTTTCTTGGTTTGGGTTTCTATGGTGCCATGATCAAGCTTGGCACATGATAGACAAGTCTACCACTACGGGACCTCCGGCCCCTCTCTCTAAATATGCCCTTCCATCCTTCATTGTTCTGGTTCTGATCCTCAAGGCTCCCCAACAAGGACCCAGGGGAACCCTTAGGAGGTGGAGCTTACTGAAAGGAAAAGAAGTTATTTGACTTGGGAGCCAGCTCTTAGAAGCAATTATGACCTCATCTCCCCTCTGCCTCTGTTTTCTGACCACCATGGTGTAGGCTCAGTGCTTAACCACAGGTTCCCCAAAGCAATACGCTGTTTACCCCTAGGTCCAAAAATATGGACTAAAACCTCTGAGACCATGACTCAAAATTAATTTTTCCTCTGTATAACTTGTTTTCCCCCCAGGCATTTTGTTACAGCAATTGAAAGCTCATTGACACATACACAAAGTATTTTTTTTTCCTACCTGCCCTTCCTGGGGTGTCCATGAAAGATAGATGTTCTCATAGCTTTTAACTGCCGAGAGGGCCAATCTTGCTTCTTAGGAGCTTCAAATACGCTTCAACAGTCAGGTGCTACATTGCATTAATTCAGCTCAGTACTTCCCAATCAACTACATTTACTATCTAATTAGTACGTACGTTGGATTTGAATTAGAGAATCTCTTCACGTCTGTTTTTAGTTTGAACCAAACTGCAGTTGAAATAAACTTCAGAATATGAGCGTTCCAGAGGCCCGTGAAAAAGGCTTCATCATAGCACCAGCATGTGTTAGAGACACAGGAGAGATCACTGGGTAAGTCTTGATTTTCTCTGTTCCACCACTCTGCTGGGGAAGCACCCAGGCCCATGACTACCACCTCTGCTGTAAGAGACCAAGCGGCCTCCCGCGGGAGCTGCTGTCCACTCTACCACTTACACCAGACAATTGGTCCCCTAATTGTGTTTAATCTCTTCTGATCTACTCCAAAATCTCTCTTTAAGGGCACTTATCAGACAGATTATCTGTCTGGAATTTGGTGGGGGAAAAATGTCTAGTTAAGGGGCAGGGGAGATGACTCAGCGATTAAGAGCACTGACTGCTCTTCCAGAGGTCCTGAGTTCAATTCCCAGCAACCACATGGTGGCTCACAACCATCTGTAATGGGATCTGATGCTCTCTTCTGGTGTGTCTAAAGATAGTGACAGTGTACTCACATAAAATAAACAAATCTGGGCTGGAGAGTTGGCTCAGTGGGTAAGAGCATTGATTGCTCTTCCAGAGGTCCTGAGTTCAATTCCCAGCAACCACATGGTGGCTCACAGCCATCTGTAATGGGATCTGATGCCCTCTTCTGGTGTGTCTGAAGATAGCAATAGTGCACTCATATGCATAAAATAAATAAATCTTAAAAAAAAAATAAACAAATCTATTTTTAAAAAATGTCTAGTTAAGCCAGGCAATGATGGCACATGCCTTTAATCCCAGCACTCAGGAGGCAGAGGCAGGCAGATTTCTGAGTTCGAGGCCAATCTGGTCTACAGAGTGAGTTTCAGGACTGCCAGGGCTACACAGAGAAACCTTGTCTCGAAAAGAAAAAAAAAAAAGTCTAGTTAATTAATTTCAAGTGAGGCTGAATCTAGCCCTCTTCCTGGCACTTTACATAGTTCTTGTACTAAATTGAGAGGCCTTTGCACACTGTTGGTGAGAGTGGAAATTAGGGCAACCATTGTGGAAAACAGTACCAATGTCGGGAAAAATTAAGGACTTAGTTTTTAAAATGAAATGGCCACGTGACCTAGAAACCTTACTACAGAGGAAATGAAGCCATTGCACCAAAGAGATCACACTGCCCTGTTCTTGGCAACACTCGCAATTCACAACAGCTACTAAAGGGAGTATTGGAAGTGCCCATCACCTGGGGCGTCAGGAAGGACAGTGCGCTCTCTGCAGAACCACTCACCCTGCTGGACAGTGCTGCCTTCAGTGAATTAAGGGACACACAGAAAGACAAGAGACACGTGATCTCACACACACTTGAATTCTGGGAAGCGATGTCTTGTTGTTGTTTGTTTTTTTGTTTTGTTTTGTTTTGGTTTGGTTTGATTTTTCGAGACAGGGTTTCTCTGTGTAGCCCTGGCTGTCCTGGAACTCACTTTGTAGACCAGGCTGGCCTTGAACTCAGAAATCCGCCTGCCTCCGTCTCCCGAGTGCTGGGATTAAAGACGTGTGGCACCACTGCTTGGCAATTTTATTTTATTTTTTGAGATTTTAAAAAGAGATTTATTTATTTATTTTATGTATGTACACTGTAGCAGTCTTCAGACACACCAGAAGAGGGCATTGGATCCCATTACAGATGTTTGTGAACCACCATGTGGTTGCAGGGAATTGAACTCAGGTCCTCCAGAAGAGCAGTCAGTGCTCTTAACCACTGAGCCATCTCTCTGGCCCCTTAAATGAGATCTTATACTTTTTCTCTTTAGAATTTCCACACCCTTAGCATAGTCCCTAGGAGCCACCATGAGGTCCAGCTGGAACTGCCCACCTTTCTGAGGCCTCTGTTAAAAAGGCACAGATTTTCTTTACATTTTTCTGTCTCTTTCTCTTTGGGATGCTGGCCCGGAACCTAAGTATGTTTGCTTTTGATAGTCTGGGCTTTTTTTTTTTTTTTCTCTTCTCCAGAAGTCTCCCTCCTTGTAATATGGCAGCCTGTCCACCATGAGTCTTACCTCCATGCCAGTTTAAGTGACAGAGGCTTCTCTGCTCCCCGAGTCCCCCTTTCTACTCTTCTGGGCAGCTGCTGAGATTTTTATACTGCCTGCCCTGTCTTTTCTTTCACTCTATTAAACACTAATAAAATTGTCCTTGAGCTCCAATTTGGGTCCATCTTTACATTCTGTTACTAGGTGACTTACACCTGTGTTCACAGTTCTTGGTACTCACGGTACTGTTGCTGCCTGGACTATGCAGAGTTGAAGAGGCTATTCTTGCTTCTTAGCCAAGGTCGTAATGACAGCTTGCAGAGAAGATGTGCAGTGTAAGCTTGTTGATCGCGATGTCTTAAGTTGGGAGTAGAGTGGTGGCCACTTTCCTTGCACAGTAGTGGGGTTGCACGGTCACAAGAGGTTCCATTCTAGATTTTGTGAGGAACCTCTGTGATGTTTTACACAATGGTTGTGCTAATCTCCATTCTCAGTGAACAGGGGAAGTGGCAGGGACTAGGACACAGGAGAGTACATTAATGAGTCCAGGATTACAGTTGGATGGGAGCGTGGAGCTCTGCAGCTCTGTGATGCTGTCCGTGGTTGTAAAAAAGAGAGAGGAAAGATAGATAGATAGATAGATAGATAGATAGATAGATAGATAGGACAACAGAATTCTGGCTTCATAGTTTTATCATATTTAGATATGTTATATTATCTGGAAGGGCTTTTCTACTGGGACTTTTATTGAAAAAAATATATAGAAGAAGAATTACATCAAATCTGTGTTATCATTATAGTATATCATCTTATGCTATGGTTGGGTAAGTCCGTCTATATTACTTACTTTTCTTGTTGCTGTAACTAAAGCAACTGAAGGAAAGAGGCTGGAAGTTCCAGGGTATAGTCCATCACAGCAGGGAAGTCATGGTAGCTGTAAGTTGCAGCGACTTGTCACACTGTATCTGCAAATAGCAGACAGGGATGGGGAGGGGGATAGAAGGAGGAGGAGGGTTATAAGTGCTGGTGATCAACAAACTTTCTATTTTTTATGTAGTCCAATCTCCCCAGCTCATGGAATGATGTCACTTGTATATAGCATGGACCTTTCTACCTCCATTCACCCAATTTCTACTCCATTCACCAAGATTTGTTTCTAAGATGACTATAGATACTGTCAAGTTGAAAAGCATTATGAACCATTAAGTTCCCCCAAAGAGTCCATGTTTATTGGACTTTATTGAGAGGTGGCAGAACTTTCTGGAAGTGGGTCTGAGTGGGCGGTTCTTAAGTCACTGTGGCATGTGCTCTTGAAGATGTCTGTAGGGTCTATTCCAACAGGCCTACCTGCCCAAAGAATAGGACTTCCCAGACAGGACAGTCTTGGACAGGAAGCTCTGAAACCATCAGAAAAAATGAAAATTTTCTTTTTACACATCAGCTGTCTCAGGTATTATGTTATATTTGTTACATTGACAGACCACTAACATATAGTGTATACTGCCTTAGGTATAACTGTTATATATATTCAATCTGTAATTGTTATTCAGATTTACAATTATACATTTCCAATTCATCCTTAGTGGTGTTGAGCATTTGGGATTTCCGGAATAAAACAATAGACTAGAAGATGCCTTCATATAACATGCTGGTTGAAAGGGTCAGGAGGCTGGCTGGGCATGACGAGCACTCTGAGCACTCTGGAGGACAGACAGACAGATTGTTGGCCTACAAAGCATGTGTGATTGATACAAGTTTTAGGACAGCCAGAGCTATACAGAGAAACTTTGTTTTGAAAGAAAGAGAGAGAGAGAAAGAGAGAGAGAGAGAGAGAGAGAGAAGAAGAAGAAGAAGGAGGAGGAGGAGGAGGAGGAGGAGGAGGAAGGAAGGAAGGAAGGAAGGAAGGAAGGAAGGAAGGAAGGAAGGAAGGAGTCAGGACAACAATGAATAATGAATAGATTGTTCTTTTTTAAAATAAATGTGAAGATGGAGAGATAGCTCAGCAGTTGTTAGCACCGGCTGCTTTTTCAGAGGACCCATATTCAATTCCCAGTATCTATGTAGAAACTCATAACTGTCTGTAACTCCAGATCTGGAGTATACAAGACCCTCTACTGGCCTCCACAGGTATCAATCATACATGTGATAAACAGGTATACATGCAGAAAAATCATATATATATATCTATCTTTACTTTCTGTATGGATATATATATATATATATATATATATATATATATATATATATATAAACAAGCAAGTATGATCACAATTTCCAAAATCAATTTCCAAAATCTCTGGGGCATAATTAAGAGATAAAATTTGCATCCCTAGAAGAATGACTTAAACTAAACTAAAATCATAGAAAATCTATTCAACAAAATTATAATGAAGAGTTCCCTAAGTCTAGAGAAAGATATCAACATTCAAGCTTAAGTTATATTTTTAACAGTAAAATATCCACATCAGATTTTACTATTACCAAAAGGAAATGAGAAAATGCATTCTCTCAAAGACAACAGGATTTTTTCATAACTTTAATTTATATAGCCTAGTCTCTAATCTATTCAGTTTCATTAAACTCTTTGCTGTTCGGTCTCATGTGTGGTGGTTTGAACATGCTTGGCCCAGGGAATGACACTATTAGGAGGTGTGGCCTTGTTGGAGGAAGTGTGACACTGTTGGGGGTGGACTTTGAGACCCTCCTCCTAACTGCCTGGAAGAGACAGTTTTTTTCTGGTTCCCTTCAGAAGAAGATACAAACCCCTCAGTTCCTTCTCCAGTGCTGTGCCTGCCTGAACAGTGCCATGCTTCCTGCCTTGATGATAGTGGACTGCACTTCTGAAACTGTAAACCAGTCCCAATTAAATGTCTTTTCTAAAAGTTGCCTTAGTCATGGTGTCTCTTCACAGCAATGGAAATTCTAAGACACCACGTGTGTTTAGTGGGGAGTGGGGACTGGACTCTCATTATTCCTTTGTACTCTGTGTGTGCATCTTGCTTGATGGAAAGACTATCCATCCAGCTCACAGGAGAAGGAAACAGGAGTCAAGGGAAAACAAAACCAAAAACTAGGATGTTTTTTAAAGTAGACTTCTCCGGTTGCATTTTAAAACAGCTAACAATTGTCCCTAACCCTTATCTGGTCTTCTCTCTTGAGACCTTTCGAGGCTCAGGTGCAGCACAAGACATTATATCCCAAAGGGAGATACTTAACCTTCTGCTGTCCATTCTGAATGCAATAGACACATTCTTAAGCCTTTTTATTACTCTTCTTATGATAATTAAGGGAAATTTAAATCAAACTAACAGGTTGAAAGTAATGAAAACACACAAAACCCCTGTAGATAGTATCACCAATCTACCTGTTTCAGTCAAGGCCAGTTTTAGTCACTCTTAACAACCATCCAGTCCATATTTTCCTTCTGCCCTGATCTTTGTTTGGTAGCTGCTGGATATGTTCTCTCACTTCCTGTCAGCCGTTCTTTTGGAAAATCCACATTGAAATTGATTATCAAGGAGCCCCTTATGCTTGTCAGTGTTGGGAAGCCTTTCCCCTTTATAGAGAAATTTTAATCCAGCAACATGACTGCTCTGATCATAGCCAGAGATTTTTCTAGGTCTGTGTGATCTGGCTAGAATGCAGATACACCTTTAATCGCCCTGGCTGGAATCCTTTAGTACATACCTTTAATCCCAAACAATAATGTCTAATTGAGGGACAGAAAAAAAAGTGACAAATCAAAGAGAGATTTGACAGAATAAATCAGAGATGGGACATGCCCAGCTCTCAGGAGAAAAGCTACTTAAGAGCAAATCAGGGAGAAAGTCAGTTCAGGTCTGTCAGTTGAGTTCAGTGAAGTGGAGCTGAGTCTGTTCATGGGTTCATGCAGTTCGTTGCAGGTCAGCAGAGTTAGTTGAAGCCAGAGAACAAAAGGGAGCCAGAAGATTAGAACAAATGCCACAATTAGTTTGAGGCCAAGCAGAGCAATTCAGTGAGAAGCTGAGAGAAGCCAGATTGAATCAGTCAGCTTGGAGAGGAGTTTGAACCAGAACAGCTGTGTTGAACCAGCCAGCCTGAGTTTAGAAAGAACTAGAAGGAGTGAGCAGTAAGACAAAATTACATTAGGAGAATAAAAATCACTTTTATATCTGGTTCCTAACTTGATCAGAGAAGAAGAAAGCCCACCAATGTTGTGGAAAGCTGAGGACATCTGACAGAAATGTCGCAGAGAAATTCACCTAGGACCATCTCCAGAGAAGCATCCGTTTTTCAAGTTTGGCTAGACTCCCAGGGAGACTTCAGAGACTCTGAAGCAGTGGGAACCTCAAGCCCAGAGCAAGAAACAATAAAGGGGCTTCAGAGACATCTCACCACCCAAAAAGACAATTTTAAATATATAGATAGACTTTTCCTGCAGTAAAACTCCATTTCAGATCCCTTAACACCGAAGGTAGGAGTTAAGGAGATAGAAAGTTTGTTTGGAAAGGTTATTTGGAAAGATCATCACAAGGGGCTGGAGAGATGGCTCAGTGGTTAAGAGTGCTGACTGGTTTTTCAGAGGTCCTGAGTTCAATTCCCAGCAACCACACAGTGGCTCACAACCATCTGTAATGGGATCTGATGCCCTGTTCTAGTGTGTCTGAAGACAGCTACAGTGTATTCACATACACAAAATAAATAAATAATCTTTAAAAAGAAAAGAAAAGGCCATCACAGTGCTCATTGAAACTGCCCTACTTTCAATTGCAATCCTTATATATTTCTTCTTTAAAAAGGTTAAAAAAAATAGCTGTACAACAAGAAAAATTAGATATGATAATACAAAGTCTTGAGAGACAAGAAACAGAGGAAAAAAGAGAACAGGACAACAACAACAACAACAACAACAACAACAAAACAAAAAATGCTTATTTGTGAACCTAAGGTAGCTAACAAAATTAAGGATCAAGACAGATGATCCATTGAACCTATAGCACCACCTCTTAGTGAAACCAAGGAAAGGCAACCACCCCTACTGGCTTTCCCAGTTACCTGGGAACAGATGCCAGAAAAATGGTAAAAATTTAAAAAATGAACTAGTCTAGAATCCCTTTAAAACACAAGATCTTAAACATTTTAAAGCAACAGTAATAACTTATAGAATGTGAGGTAGATGTTAAATACCTGAGCTACCTAAAACAAGATTATCCCCCAAGACTAGAAAGATTTGACAGCAGCTATACGGGAAGCTGGCTCTCAATCACAATAGCTGATATGGTGGCAAGAAGAAGCTGCAATTATAGAAACTTATGATAAGTCTAAAGGTGTCAATACTGTGAAAGATCAATTGTTAGGTGAAGGTCAATTTGCTGATTTAAGACATTGGCTGCAATGTGATGACTCTATTATTATGCAATGTACTTTACTAGCTTTAACAGCCTGGGATAATGTGGAGGAACAAGGCAAAGGGTCTATGCCATTCACAAAGATTAGCCCCAGAGAGACTTTTACTGACTTCTTACATAGATTAATGTGAAGTGGAAATTTCTGGTTTCTTTGGAGACTCAATTGTGTCATGTGATTTTTTTTTTTTTTTTTGGAAAGTGTCTTATGAAAGGATATTTTTTGCTGAAGATATTTTATGAAGCAGAAACATGGGAGGCTGTTTTGCAGAGAACAGAGACATGGTGTTTTTCTCGAACTGCCTGAAAAAGGGGCATGCGATGTTTTTGCTGGAGCAGATACTTGAGAGAAGATGTGATTTTTGGAAAGGGTATGAATATAATCCAACAGACAATGCTGTGTGGTATTGGTTTGCCTTGTCACTCTTTGCTGATCATCATTTATTGTGACATCATAGAGAGAAATGCACTAAAGAATTTCTGTTGGTGTACCAGCATCTTCTTGCTGCCTTTGAGGATTCAGGCAGATTGGAAGAGCTTCTCAGTTTCTTGTGGATCAAACTGCATTTGCTGATAAATTCATAAATTGTGTTTTTGAGTTGATTGAGCTGCTACTGCTAATTCATGTGAACTGAATTGCTGATATCTGACAACACAGATTGGATTCTCCCCAAAGAACTATTTTTAAGCAGGTCCACGTCTTCCTTTGCCCTGTTAATCTTTCCTTCTACTACCTCTGGTGAATAGTGGGTAGAATCGAGGTTAAAACATTTAAGTACATTTATTAAAGTAGGTTTTGAAACATAGAAGCCTACATTAATATCCACTATAAACAGGGAAATATCAGATCCAAATTCAAGACAGATATTAATTGGAAACGTTAGCTTTCGAAAATGCAAATGCAGAGTGTAAAAAAGTTCTTAGACCTATAAAAGCTTGATTAGCACCTAAGAATGAATGGATTAGAACTACTGCTGATATTGACCCTCATGACTATGTAACTGAACAAGTAATGGCCAACAATCCTAGATAACAAAAAGTTCATTGTTTTATCTGTGGGAGACAAGGTCATTTGAAAAGGGATTGTAGACAAAGCATTCTCAGAGACTTCTCTAGAAAATCTCAGCCTTCTGGGATTTGTTGAAGGTGTGGTAAAGGTAGGCATTAGACAAACGAGTGCAGATCACCAAGAAATCTGTGAGGTAATTCCTTACTGACAGGGAAACTACTTACGAGATAATCCTATAAATATGTTAATCTCCCAAAGGGGGTTTGTTTGTATCCTGGCAATAAATAACACAACCCAGATATTTCCTGACAGCAATCCACAGAGCAACTAGAGAAAACTAAATTCAGTATTGGAGACCCAATGCATGCTACAGAAGGAAGCAGTGCCCTAGACTTAGCCACAAGTAAAGATCTCATGCTATCACTAAAAATTCCATTCTATAAAATACCCACTAGAGTTCATGGACCTCTACCCTAAAGACAGTAGGAATGATTTTAGGAAGAAGTAGCCTAACATGTCAAGGGTTCATTGTACATCCAGGAATTATAAATGAAGACTTCAAAGGAGAGATTGAAATTATACTTTATGTAAAGAAAAATATGCAGTTTTAAGCTGGAGACAAGATTGTTCAGTTTCAACTGTTTCTATTCCTCAAAGGTAAAGCAAGCAGCTCCAATTGAAAGAACAAGAGGATTCTGGAAGACAGGGATTTTTTTTTTTTCTTGTAAACTGTTATCAATGACCGGAGACCAAAATTAAAATTAAATGGTATTGAAATTAAAGGTTTGGTGGACAGGAGTTGATGTAACTATAATTTCATGAGAATCTTAAAGAACCACATTGGTCCCTTCAGAAGGTATCTACATAGTTTGTTGGCACTGGAACATTATCCCAAGTAAAATAAAGAGTTAGACAAATTAAATGTATGGGGTCGGAATGTCAAATAGAACAATTAAAGCTTTATGTTATATATATAGCCATAAACCAATAGGGAAGAAACCTACCACAGCAATGGGGAGCTCAGATTAATACTCTCTCAATCTCAGAAAACAAATACCTATTTTAACTGACACTGTATATTGACATTTTATGTAATATGGCTTGATTGTTTAACAATCTTAATAGATACTTAAATAGGTAAAATGCTCAGCTTGATGGATGGAGCCAGGCATAGAATGTGAGTACCTGTCTAATTTGAAAGGTAAAAAGTGCTAGCTTTTTATATGTATGGATTAGTAAAGATCTAGTTGCACCTTGATAAACGGAATTGAACTCAGGATCTCTGGAAAAGCAGTCAGTGCTTTTAACCAATGAGCCATCTGACACTCCCAAGATCTTACAGAAATCTCTCCTGGTAGCCAGCGCCTGTGTGAGGTACAGCAGCAACAGAAAGTATCCAGGTTATGTAGGGTTGTGGTTCTACACTGTCTGGTCCACACACTTCCCAGCTTCTAGTCCTGCTATCAGCTGGCCAGTCCTGAAGAAGAACCTCTCCATGTCACATGGTCAAAATGCTAACACAGCACAACAAAGAATCAGCATTAAAAAACGGCAAGAGAAAAACACCAATTCAGGCACTATGGCAAATCCAGCAGAAATACTAAAATCGAGGAGATCATGGAGTGATACGTTTTGAGATGTAAATAGTGGTAATTGAGAATTACCGTGTCCAGTGAAGTTATCTTTTAAAGTCAACGTAGAAATAAGAACATTCTAGACAAACACAAACTAAAGCAGTACATGAGCACCAAGCCAGCACTGTAGAAGATACTTAAAGGAATCCTAAGCACAGAAAAGAATAAAAGACAGTCACAACCACAAGAAGGCAACAGAGAAAAACTTCTGATAAAAAATAGTCAAGTAAAGGGGAACTAGGAAATAACCAATTGTTCTCTTCCAACCTTATAAACCAAAACCCCTCAACACTTATAGGGGTGATGTAAAAGAACAGACACTGATCTAACCAACTAATAAGAAAGCAACAAAACAAACAAACAAACAAAGAACAACAACAACAAAAAAAAACAACCATAGGAAGCCAGAAACAGTGCTACACTGTTTTAATCCCAATCCTTGGGAAGCAGAGGCAGGCAGATATCTCTGATGCCAGTCTGATCTACATAGTGAATTTGACAGGAATCAGTAAATGTCTCTAAACAAATATTTAAAAATCAGCAAAACCCCTCAAAATGTAAAAGGAATTACTGGGTTAAAAACAACATCCAACTGTTTGCTGTACACATAAAATGCACCACACACCTACAGAATAAAAATAAAGGATAAAAGTATTACACCAAGAAAATGGAAGCTGAAACCAAGCCAGAGTGGTTATGCTGTTCTCTGATGAAGTAGTCTTCACTAGAAAACTATTCAGGGGAGAGATTTTTTTTTTAAGAAAGGTCATTACACATCAATAAAGAGAACAATCTATATAAAGATATAATGGCTAGGCATGGTGGCACACACCTTTAATCCCAGCTCTTGGGGTGCAGAGGCAGGTGAATCTCTGAGTACAATGCCATCCTGGTTCACATAGTGAGTTCCAGGCCAATCATGGCTACAGAGTGAAACCCTGTCTAAAAAATAATAATGATGTCTTAATTAGGGTTTCAATTGCTATGAAGAGACAACATGACCAAGACAATTCTTATAAAGGAAAACATTTAATTGGGGCTGGCTTACAAATTCAGAGGTTTAGTCCATTATCATCATGGTGAGAAACATGGCAGTGTCCAGGCAGACATGATGCTGGGGAAGGAGCTCAGATCTCTACATTTTGACCCACAGGGCAATAGAAGGAGACTTTGTGCCACACTGAGCATAGTTTGAGCATAGGAGACCTCAAAGCCCTCCCTGACAGTGACATACTTCCTCCCACAAGACCACCCCTACTCCAACAAAGACACACCTCCTAATAGTGCACCTCCCTATTAGCCAAACATTCAAGCATATGAGTCTATAGGGGCCAGACCTATTTAAACCACCACATTCCACTCTCTGGCCCCAGAAGTGTGTAGCCATAACACAATGCAAAATGTATTTAGCCCAACTTTAAAAGTCCCCATAGTATATCACAGTCTCAACAATGTTTAAAACTCCAAAGTTCAAAGTCTCTTCTAAGATTCATACAATCTCTTAAGTGTAATTCCCTATAAAATAAAAGTTAAAAAAATCACATATGTCCAACATACAATGGCACAGGATATATATTACTGTTCCAAAAGGGAGCTTAGTGAGGAAGTACTAGACCAAAGCAAGACTGAAGACCAGCTGGGCAAACTCCAAACTCTGCATCTCCATGTCTGATGTCAAGATGTTTTGCAGATCTTCAACTCTTTTCAACTTTGTTGACTACAACACACATATTTCTTTTGGGCTGGTTCCATTCCCTGTTAATAGCTTTCCCACAGCAGTTATCCCACAGCTCTGACATGTCTAACATCTTGGGGTCTCCAAAGCAATACAGGCTTCACCTGTCACCTTCACAGCTTCACACAATGGCCTTTCATAATTCCACACTATGGCCTTTCTGGGCCTCTATGCAAGGACACCCCTGTCACATGCTTGGCCTCAATGGATTTCTTTAGTTGTAGACAGAGATTCTTAAAAAAAAATATTTATTTTATGTGAGTACACTGTTGTTCTCTTCAGACATACCAGAAGATATACATCATATCAGATCCCATTACAAATGGTTGTGAGCTACCATGTGGTTGCTGGAAATTGAACTCAGGTCCTCTGGAAGAGCAGTCAGTGTTTCTAACCACTGAGCCATCTCTCCAGCCCTAGACAGAGATTCTATAACCCTTTTTTTCTATTCTTGACTCTAAAGCTAGAGCCACATGGCTGAAGCTGCCAAGTTCTGCTGTTTGCTGGGGCTGGAACATGCCCCCTTGTTCTATTATATCTTCACCAGCTTTCTGTTTCCAATGATTTCCTTTACTACCTAAGCTTGGCTTTCCTGGAACTTGTTCTATAGACTGACCTTGAACTCAGAGATCTGCAAACCTTTTCGTCCTGAATGCTGGGATTAAATGTGTGTACTACCACACCTGCACCTAAGCTTTTCTTTAATTCCTTTTCACAAGATGGAAACTTAGCTGGGTGGGATCTTACTTGGGTCACTACTCCCTTCATTCAATTTAATATCTTTAATCTATTTATTTCCTTGAACACAGGATTTAGCTCCATTCTACTTCCTGGTGCCCATTTTCTTCTTGAACCATATATTTTGTATTTTTTCTTGCTCAGCTTGCTCTAGTACATGGAAATCAAAAACACGTTTCATAAGAGCAAAACCACAGGACAGAGTCTATAGTAGGCTGTTTTGAGATTTTCTTTGACAGTGTAATTAACCTAAATCTTTTCACCTTAGCCTCAAGCCATTTTTTTTGAACAAGGGCAAAAAGCAGCCACATTCTTCACTAAAATATCACAAGAGTGATCTCTAAGCAACATATTAAAATTCTTCTGTGCTGAAACCTCTTGAGTCATACCTGCACAGTTCAAATCACCCTCGCACTGTCTTCTGTGCTTCTATTACTATGGCCCATTAAGCCCCATTTAAAGCATCTCATTGCCTTCTTAATCCAAAATTCACATTTCTTCAAACAAAAGCCTGTTACAGCAATACCGCAGTCCCTGGTACCAGCTTCTGTCTTAATTAGTTTTATTGCTGTGAGGAGACACCATGACCACAACAACTCTTATACATGAAAATATTTAATTGAGGCTGGCTTAGAATTTGATAGGTTTAGTCCATTATCATCATGGCAGGAAGTGTGGCAGCATCCAGGCCAACATGGTGCTGGAGGAGTTGAGAATTCTACATCTTGATCCACAGCCAGTAGAAGAACTCTGTGCCACATTGAGCATAGCTTGAACATAAGAGACCCCAAAGCCTGCTCCCACAGTGAAATACTTACTCCAACAAGGCCATACCTATTCCAACAAGGCCATACCTCCTAATAGTGCCACTCCCTGTGGAGCAAGCAATCAAACACAGGAGTTTATGGGGGCCATGCCTATTCAAACCACCACAGCTTGCAAATACATATTCAGTAAGTTCTAATGTACTCAGTGTCATAAAACAAACATTACTTGATTTAAAGGAACAGATGGGGTCATAAAAATTATAGTGGTGATTTTAATATTCCACTCTCTGAAATAGATAATATGTGCAAAAAAATTAAAACCAACCAACAGACTAAAAAAATTTAGCATTGATCTGTACTATGGATCAAATGAACTCAACAAATACCTAGAGAATATTCTATCTTACAGCTATGGAATACATATTTTTATTAGCTGGCTAAGGAACTGTGAAGTGGAAACTTCTAGTTCTTTGGAAAGTTACTTATGTTAAATGATGTTTTGCGGGGGCACACAGGTAAAAGGACATCTTGGTAAAGCAAATAAGTGAAAGACTATTTTTCCTGAAGCAGGCACAGGTGAAGGGATGTTTGGATATAACAGACACATGAAAGGATGTGTGTGCCCTTCCCCCAGCCTTGAGTAGGCTAAACAAACCCATAGTAGTTTTACAACCTAGCTGGAATCCTCTGGCCTCTCCACATTTGTAATTTCCTACAGGAGCTTTGAGTTGTTGACTGCCCACTGAGCTTGCTTTGCAACTCAATCCACCTGAAACAAAGGATGGGTCTGTGGGCTTTCCCTATATAAACACAGTGCTAAATGTTAAACTTTGAGCCTTGATCAGAAACTTTATCTTGGCTTTATCCTTCTCTTGTACCCATCCTTTTTCATTTCCAGACCCCCTTTCAGGTAGACCCAGTTCATCCATGGCTGCTGGACAGCTACAGACTCTTGATGAAAGAGTATAAATCTGACCCCACAGACAGTGGGAAACGAGCACTGAGCATTGGTTTGGTTTGCTCTGCCTCACTGTTCTTCGCTAAAGGCATGCATGTATCGGTTCACCTTACATGTGTTGTTGCTCTCACCTTGTGATAACTCCAACACTGGGAGAAACTCAATCAAGAACTGCTCTCAAGTTTCCTGTGGCAGCTTACTTCAGTAAGTTTCCTGTGGTAGCTTCAGTAGCCTCACCTCACCTCAGGCTGGATTGGTGAGGTTCTTCAGGATTGAACTACAGTTGGCAGTTTGTGCCTGATTTCTGCTCTCTGAAAGTTCTGGACTGTAGCTGCTGGTTAGTGCCTGGTGTCTGCCTGCCTAGAAGACTGGTCTGTAGCTGCTAAGTTGTATTTGGTGTTTGCTATGGGACTGAACTGTTGCCAAAGAAGACTGAGCTCACCCCAAAGCACTGTTGCTGAACAGGTCCACTTCCACCATATCCTAAAGACTTTTCTATTCCACTTCCTCACTGAGTGGTGGGCTAGAGAAGAGGTTGAGCCCTTATTAAAAGTAGGTTGCAAAATTATTGATGCCTACAGATCTGTCCCTAAAACAGATCACATTGTAGACTTTAAAAAAAAATAAGAAAAATCTGATTTCTATATTTTAACAAATCATACTAGAACAAGACCAGAGACTGGACTGGGGAGATTTCTAGGTAAGTAAAGGTGCTGACTGACCCTGAATTTGATCCCTAGAAAAAAATTTATTTTTTTTTTTAGCAATTTTCTTTCTTTCTTTCTTTCTTTCTTTCTTTCTTTCTTTCTTTCTTTCTTTCTTTTAAAGATTTATTTATTATATGTAAGTACACTGTAGCTTCCCTCAGATACTCTAGAAGAGGGCATCAGATTTCATTACGGATGGTTGTGAGCCACCATGTGGTTGCTGGGATTTGAACTCGGGACCTTGGGAAGAGCAGCCGGAGCTCTTAACCACTGAGCCATCTGGCCAGCCCCGATCCCTAGAAATTTTATGTGTAAAAGTGGATGGAAAGAACCATCTTCAGCTACCCTCTTCTCCTTTCTTCTGCCATCATGCACACTATGCCTGACTCTGCTTCTCATCATGTTTTCTCACAAGACTTCCAGAATCAAGCAATTCTTGGCCAAGAAACAAAAGCAAAATCATCCTATTCCTCAGTGGATTCAGATGAAAACTGGTAACAAAATCAGGTACAACTTTAAGAGAAGACACTGGAGGAGAACAAAGCTAGGTTTGTAAGGATTCACACAATGGCAAGACTGAGAGTTTATACTGAATTGTGGTCATCTATTAGTCAGTCCTATCAGATGGATTTCAACATTTTTAACCTGGAGACTTGCTCGGTGTTGTAACCCTGGAATTACTGATACTAGAGAGACTTCAGTGTTGTATGCAGACAGTTTACCTCTGTGTTCCCCTATCCCCCACCAGAAGCTCCCATCCTCCCTCCAGCCCACAGCAAGCATGATACACAGACAACTGGTTTCTGTGTTGTGTCTTCCTGCAGCAAGCCTGGGGCTCCCTCTTCCTTCCCTGGCCAGACCCCTAGAGTTAGAATGGCACTACCCATAAAACTCCCCTTAATGAAGACATTCCGAGGAGACAGCTTGAGATATCCTCCACACCTTTGTGTTTTTGTGTTTCCAAAACCCAGCACTCCTCCTGATAAGCAGCAGAACTCTCCAGGTGCCTGTCCTTGAGCCCTTAGAGAAACAACAAGCTCAAGGGACACTAGGGCCTCTTGTTTAAATCGTGAAGAAAAGGTAATCAGAGGTCAGAGACAGTTACGACTGGTCATAAAATTAGTCCCTGAACAGACACTGATTAACCACCCCCATCTCCCCCCCCCACCCCAGCTTCAGTACCATTCCACCAAATGATTATAGCCCTCTACTCCCCTTTTCTGTGAACATTCAGGAGATTCCTAACTGTCCTGTATATAAACCCCAGTGTTTTCCCAACTCAGGGTCGCTTGCCAGCATTCACCCTGTGAGTGTGAGGCAGGCCATCAGAGTTCCAACTTGAAACAATAAAAGATTCTTTTGCGAGTTGCAGCGGACTTCACAATTCTTGGGCTCATCTGGGTTTCCCATGGATTTAGGGCACAACACTCATGTCTAAATTAGGGTGTCTTTCCAGTAATAAAATTTAGAACCTTTCAAAAACAACAACAACAACAACAAAACCCAGAAAGCTGTTTTCTAAGTACCATCATGTGTATGTGTGTGTTAAGTACCATGTGCACACAAAGTAGATTGCTTTAAAGAGAAAGGCAAAAAAAATATCCACTATATAAATTATACAAATACATGGGAATGAACAATACTGTCTTGAATAATCAGTGAGTTACTGAAGAAATCAGAGGAAAATTTAAATTTCTAGACTAAAATAAAATGGAAGCACAATTTGTCAGAACACTGGGATGCAGACACGACAGCTCTTGGAGTTAATGTGCAACTGTTAGAACCTACAATGTCTCACAAGGCTCATGTGTTGAACAATGTCATCAGATGGCAGCACTGTTTGGGTAGGTGGTATGATCTTTAAAAGGTGTAGCCTTGGCTGGGCAGTAATGGTGCACACCTTTAATCCCAGCACTTGGGAGGCAGGTGGAGCTCTTCATTTGAGAAGTTCCAGGAAAGTCAGGGGCCAGGGCTACACAAGGAAACTGTGTCTTGAAAAAATAAGAAAAGATGTGTAGCCTTGCTGGGGGAGTGAGTCACTGGGGAAGGGGTTTGAAGATTATTGTCCAGTCCTGTTTCTGGCCTGAGCTTTTTGCTTCCTGGTCTGTTGAAATGTAAAGAAGCTAAGTCACAACCTAGGGCCACTGCGGACTCTGACTTACCTGCCCTGATAGGCTGTATTCCTAAAACTATGAACCCTAAATATGCTCCTTCTCTCTTAAATCGCCTCTTTTGGGTCGTCTGTCACAACGATGAGAGATGTGATCAATAGAAAGGTAGATGGCTCTGCTTATATTGAAAAGTCAGAGAGATTGCAAGTAAACCCCAAAGTCTTAGGAGAACCAGAGCAAGCCAAAGCCACCCTTAGTTATGGAAATTAATGATCAGGGTTGGACTAGAGAGAAGACTCAAGGGTTAAGAGTATGTATTGCTCTTCCAGAGGATGCTGGTTGACTCTTAGCACCCATATCAGGCAGTTTACAACTACTTGTAACTTGAGCTCAGAGAATCCAATGCCTTTGGCCTTTATGGGCACCTGTATACACACACACACACACACACACACACACACACACACACATTTCCATACACATATATATGATACTTTTTAAAAAAAATAGGGCATGATTTAATTTCACAGAGACTAAAAGAATATAAAGACTCAATGAAATAGAATTGCCTCTTTGGAAAACCTAAGCAAGACCAACAAACTCTTATCCAAACTAACCAAACAAAAGAAAAATATCCGAATTTAATAAAAGTAAAGATGGGAAATGAGTCACGCTATGACCCACTTGGCTTTAGGATTGACCTGACCGAAGCAGTGTGGAATGAAGACACCACAGCCATGTATATAGAAAAGTCTGGGATGGGGGGACTTTGTACTCTGATGGAAACACACAAGCATCCCAGAATCCTTATATACAGCTGAAGGAAGTGGAAAGTTTATTATATACACAAGAATGAGGAGGTGAATTAGCTGACCTCAGTAGGAAGTCTCTGTAGGAGAGCAATCTCAGGCTTCTGTCATACAGGAGGACAAAGCTATGGTTCATATTTTCTCTACACACTTAGAATGTCTGGACCTGGGCCAGGGGAGAACTTGCTGGCCACATGGGTCTGAGGCATTGAGGTCCTTGACACGGCCCTGGTCATGTCAGTAATACACATTCACTAAGGACTCCATCTACTCCCCACAGGATATTATAACAGATACCAATAAAATTCAGAGGGCTATTAGGAAATATTTTTTTTTAAAAGATTTATTTTATTTATTATATGTGAGTACACTGTAGCTGTCTTCAGACACTCCAGAAGAGGGAGCCAGATCTTGTTACGGATGGTTGTGAGCCACCACGTGGTTGCTGGGATTTGAACTTATGACCTTCGGAAGAGCAGTCGGGTGCTCTTACCTGCTGAGCCATCTCACCAGCCCCCAGGAAATATTTTTTTAAGATTTATTTTATTTTTATTATATGTAAGTACACTGTAGCTGTCTTCAGACGCTCCAGAAGAGGGATCCAGATCTCGTTATGGATGGTTGTGAGCCACCATGTGGTTGCTGGGATTTGAACTTATCACCTTCGGAAGAGCAGTCGGGTGCTCTTACCTGCTGAGCCATCTCACCAGCCCCAGGAAATATTTTGAAAAGTTTTGAGGTGTCAAAATCCTCCAACCATCCTCAGTACACTCTCTCCTTCTTCCGGTTTGTGGATCCAGATGTGAGCGCAGCCTGCTCCCATGCCTGCCTGCCTGCTGCCTGCTGCCATGCTCTCCACCATGGTGGTCATGGACTCTAATCCTCTGAAACTGTAAGCCCAAGTAAATACTTTTTAAAATAATTTGCCTTGGTCATAGCGTATTGTCACAACAATAGAAAAGTAACCAATACAAACCTAATAAAAGCTTACACAACATAATACAAGCTTACAAGACAAAACTGGAGCCAACATTATACTAAATGGGGAAGGTTTCATCTAAAATCATGGAAACACAAAAATGTCCACTCTCTCTATTCTCATTCAATGCGGTACATGAAGTCTTATCTACAGTTACAGCTAAAAAAAAATGATACAAACAAGAAAGGAAAAGTTGAAATTATGTCCAGATGATATGACTCTATAAGACCATAAAGACTATAGCCCTGAAAAACACTTTTGGCAAAGTAGCAGGATACAAAATCAACATACAAAAATTGCTAATTTTTCTATATACAATAGCAAACTCACAAAGGAAGATATCATGGAAAAAAGTTGTTAACAAAAAATGAAAGATATATATATATATATATATATATATATATATATATATATATTCCTACATCTTCATGTTCACATTTATTTGAATAAACATAACTAAGAATGTGGACTGGTTCTGCCATGAACAGGGTGAGGCCATGAAGAAAGGAAATTGAGAAAACCACTAGCAAATGGAAAGATCACTCGTACTTAACGGTCAGTAGAACTCAAATTGTAAAAATGGCTACTTTACTTTAGCCAATATATAATTCAATATAGCCACCATAAAAATTCCGACAATTTCTTCTCAAACTAGAAAAAGTATCATAAACCATATGGTGATTCTGTGGAACCTTGCTGTTTCTGTTGGATCAAGCCTCAGCTACTGATTCATGCTTGGTGTTGCTATTGAACTGGACTGCTGGTATTCTGACAGAGAAGAGTGAAATTGCCCCAAGGAAGTACTTCTAAACAGGTTCACAACTGCCTTTTCCTGTTAACCTTCTTTTCCCCTACCTCTGGCCCGTGGGCTAGAAGGGAGGGTGAAAGTGTTTAAGAACCCAAAATAAAGTAGTGTCGCGTGCGCCCACACATCTCTGACCAGCCGAGACGGTGGGAAGAAATGACACAGGGACGCCAAGGCAGGTCTCAGAGCAGCTTGCCTTCACAGCTTCTGCTTTATTCTGCTTCTCTCTCTCAGGTTTTACACAGCTGCAGCTGTTCACTCACACACATCAATCATCCATTCACTCACTCTCCCTGGTCTCTCTAACGCTGGTCTCTCCTCATCTGGGGCTGCCCTCAATTTATACTTCCATTCACTCACACCACCTCACACCACCCAGTCATAGGCATGCATGTCCAAGGCAGCATGCAGGATTGGCTGATAGAATGGTATCACGAGATGTTGCGCTAATCTCTCCAATGAGTTACATGCGCTGCTTTTACTGTGCATGACTGAGACTGGGATAAACAAGCTAGGTCATGGGGCTTGGCATAGAGCCAGGGCATCATCTTTGGCCCATGCAGCCGCACCCGCTCCCCACAAAGTAGGTTTTGAAAAATCTTAGCATACAGGGAGGGTTTTTCTGTATAACAGCCCGGGCAGTCCTGGAACTTGCTCTGTAGATCAGGCTGGCCTGGAACTCAGAGAGATATGCTTGCCTCTGCCTCCCAAGTGCTGGGATTAAAGGTATGCACCAGCACTGCTAGGCAGTTTCAATCAGTCTTAGCAAACTAAGACAACTCCCCAGCCCCAGCCGCCCAACTTTCAACAAAGGTCCCTGAAAGCACACACTGGATAACAGCCAATGTACTGGGGAAACTGGATATCCATCCATAGGAAACTGAAACTAGTTCTCTATGTTTCAATCTGTTCAAAAATTGATGAGAAATGGGTTGATCACCTAAACACATAACTGAAACTGACAGGGGAGACCAGGGGATGTACTTCAAGGCAGTACTCATACACAGGGGCTTTCTGAGAAGAATTCCAATAGCTGATACTGAGAAATAGATTGCATGAAATTAAAAAGCTGCCACACAGCAAAGCAATCAACCAACAGGGCAAAGAAACTATCTTTGCCAACTTCTGACAAGAGATGAAGACCTAGAATCTATAGAGAACTTCAAAAATTGAGCGTGTGCACACGCGCGCGCGTGCGCACACGCACACACACACACACACACACATGAGACAAATAATCTAATCAATAAATGACCAAATGAATTGAACAGGTAGTTATTTAAAGGAGGAGGATGGGGGGAAGAGGAGGAGGAGAAAGAAGAGGAGGAAGAGGAGGAGGAGGAGGAGGAGGAGGAAGAACTATAAATGGCTTCTTTCCTGATGGGTTTGAGCAACCTTAGCCATCAAGAAAATGAAATTTTAAAAATTGATATTCTATCTCACCCAGACAGAATGGCTACAACCAAGAAAATAAACTATGACAAATGTAGGGAGCCATTCAACCGCTCCTTAAAGACAGCACCTACCGACTCAGCTGTACTGGCATAAACAACTCTTAATTGGCATTAGGCAGTGTCAGCTGTTGTTTGATCTTGTGCCTGAGACCACCTGGTGTAGCCACGGGGCAGCCCGAGACCACCTGGTGTATGAGCAAGAGCCACGGGGCAGCTCGGTGATTGGCCAGGACAGGGTTTAAGTAGCTGCTCCCGGGGAGGCTTGGGGCCATTTTCCATTTTCCATCATTCTCTGCTAAGCTGTAAGTGCATCAAAGTTCCTGAGTAAACCGCCTGGAGAAGAAGCCTGGTTGTCTTGTGTCTTATTCCCGCTGGTCGGCAGGGGGCGCTCGACAGACAAATATTCCCCAAACAATGTAAGCTGGCTTCCCACAGTCATCAGAGTACAGCCATGTTTGCTGCTCTTCACAACAGCTAAGACATGGACTCAGTCTAGATGCCATCACTGTTGATAAGAATGTGACATATATTCACATCCTAGGATGAGAAATATAATTATGTCTCCTGGGGAAGAAGATGGGCAAAATTGAAAGTCATCACGTTAAATAAAACAAGCCAGACTCACACAAAAGAAGAGATTCTCTCTTATGCAGAATCAAGATTTACACACACACACACACACACGGACACACACACAGACACACGGACACACAAACATATACACATTGTACTCTGATCTGGTTTCCCTCATTCTATCTCCTCTTCCCACTGAAGCCCTTCCTCCAACAAGCCACTCTTTCCTAGTTTTTTTTCTGTTCCTGTGATAAACACCTTGACCAAAAGCAACATGAAGGGCAAGGGTTTGTTTCAGGTCTCTTGTCTCAGTTCTGGCTCACCATCTATGAAGAAGTGGGGCAGGGCAGGACTGAAGGCAGGAGCCTAGAAGCAAGTACTGAAGCTGAGGCTGTGGGAAAAGTGCTTGCTTGCTTGCCTCTTGGCTTGCTTTGTTTGCCTTTTTATACACCTGAGAACTGTGTTCCCAGGAACAGCATTTCCACTGTGGCCTGGGCCTTTGTGCATCAATTACCAATTAAGAAAGTCCTCACAGGCCTGCCTACAGGCCAGTCTAATGGGAGCATCTTCTCAGTGGAGGGTCCCTCTTTTCAGGTGACTTCAGCTTGAATCAAATAAACAAACAAAAGAACTAACTAGCATATTCTCCTACAAACATGCCACGTGCATGTGTGGTGTATGTGGTGTGTGTGTGTGTGGTGTACATGTGTGGTATATGTAGTGTGTATGTGTGTATGTGTGTGGTGTACATGTGTGATATGTTATGTGTGTGTGCATGTGTACATGTGTGGTGTATGTGGTATGTGTGTGTGTGTGTGTGTGTGGTGTGCATGTGTGGTATATGTGGTGTGTGTGTGCTCGTGTGTATTGCATTTCATTAGGTTGCCTGTTTGAGTATACATGGAGGCTTATTTACTTTCACGCTCTTGAAATTAGCACCAGCCACCAACTATGGACTCTAAAGGGATTAATTTTAGCTTGTATAGTAGGTCAGATCTGTAATCCAAGTACTTGACAAACTGAACCAGGAAAGACCCTGGATGGGCAGGGGAAGAGGGGGAGAAGGGGAGAGGGGGAGAGGGGGAGAGGGGAAAAGGAAAAGGTCTTTCCCACTTCTAATGTCTTCCTCATTTTCTTTTTTCAGTGTCTTGGGGGGGGGGGGCGGTCGAGAAACTAAATTTTTTCTTACCCAGAATGGTCCTTCCGGACTGAAGCTCTGTAAGCTCTATAAGGAGGAGGCCACTTGCTTAGCACTCAGATGCATAAAAAAATAGACAAACAAATGAGAGTGGTCTTCCTTTTAGAAAAAAAAAGTGTTACACACACGTGTGCATGTACAGTGCACTGAGTATGTGAGAGTGTGGTACGTGTGTGTGTGTGTGTGTGTGTGTGTGTGTGTTTACTGGGATTTGAACTCAGTGTCTTGTGCATACTACAATCACTCAGCCACCCAGCCCAATGGCACTAATCTTTATCAATGTAGCTAAAATAAAATGGCTTTGTTCAAAGCAGTGGTTCTCAATCTTCCTAATGCTGCAACCCTTCAATACAGTCTCTCAAGTTGTGGTGACTCCAACCATAAAACTGTTTCTTTGCTACACCATAACTGTAAGTTTACTACTGTTAATAATTATAATGTAAATATCTGATACACAACCCTCCTGAGGGGTCGCGACCCTCAGGTTGAGAACCACTCTTCTACTGTATTCCTTTATCTTTGCGTTATCCCGACATTCTTTCTTTCTTTTTTTTTTCAAATTTTTTATTAGATATTTTCTTAATTTACATTTTAAATGCTATCCCGAAAGTCCCCTCTCCCCTCCCCCCTCCCTGCTCCCCTGCCCACCCACTCCCACTTCTTGGCCCTGGTGTTCCCCTGTATTGGGGCATATAAAGATTGCAGTACCAAGGGGCCTCTCTTCCCAATGATGGCCGACTAGGCCATCTTCTGCTACATATGGAGCTAGAGACACAAGTTCTAGGGGTTCTGGTTAGTTCATATTGTTGTTCCTCTTCTAGTATCCCAGCATTCTTGATGTTGAATTTGCTTTGTCGCTGAGGATGACCTCTATTTCCCGAGCCTCCTGCCTTCATCCAGAGTGTTGAGATTATAGGCAGGTGACATCACACCAAGTGTTATGTAATGCTAGAGGCACACTCAGAGGCTCCTTTGTGCACTAAACCAACAGAGCTATATTGCCAGTCCTCTATGTATTTTATATTTTCTTCTAAAGTGTTCTGCTCAAGCATATTATTTCCTCATTTCCCCCAACTCTTTCCACTTTTCACATATACCACTGGCCTAATGCCTGCTAATCTTTATTTTTAGTTTCTGTGATGTGGTTTCAGTAAGTTCCTAATCCACTTCACTTGGTGGCACCCCTGGTACCTTCTGCCAAGGGATGGAACTCTTGGTAGCCAGGTTTTGATTCTCTTCATTTTAGCAGAGAGCAGAAGAGAGAGGCCGCTTTTGAGCTCCCTCTAGCAATGCAGACTCAAGACTTCATCTGGAGAACTGGAGTCACAACCGCATCACAATGCAAGGAAAAGAGAAGGAAGAGCCAGTGACACTTGGTGGCTCCCTGATCTCTCTGTGTCCCCTCCACCCTTGAGTCACTACAGACTCAACTCTCTTTCCTTTTTCTCTTCAATGTGTCAAAGCTCACCAACAGATACACTGGAGTAAGAGAGATGGCCGGGTCATTCCACCCAAGCTTAGACAGTGGTGTGAGAACCTGTAGGGAGCCATTCAACCACTCCTTAAAGACGGCACTGACCGACTCAGCTGTACTGGCATAAACAACTCTTAATTGGCATTAGGCAGTGTCAGCTGTGGTTTGATCTTGTGCTTGAGCGAGAGCCACGGGGCAGCCCCAGACCACCTGGTGTATAAGCAAGAGTCATGGGGCAGGCGGAGACCACCTGGTGTGTGGGCGGGAGCCACGAGGCAGCTCGGTGATTGACCAGGACAGGGTTTAAATAGCTGCTCCTGGGTTGGCTGGGGGGGCCCCCATTCCATTCTACCACTCCACTCTGGTACTTCACTCTTCTCGGCCCCATTCCGCCATTGCACCCTTCTCACTCTGTAACTGCATGCAGGGCCATTCTGCATTGCCATTTGCCACATTACATTTCCTGAGTAAACTATCCTGAGAAGAAACCTGGTTTGTCCCGAGTCTTATTCCCGCTGGACGGTAAAGGTGTGCGACAAGAACCAACACTGCACTCCCAAATGTAAGAAAGAAAAGGAAGTTTCTGTTAAAAGACAGAAAGAGAAACAAGGAAATCACATACTCAGGTTTCTCTTTGAGAGAAAGATACTTTGTCAATGAACATTTCTTGAACAGTGTTGTGGGTTAAGTTATGTTTCCTTCCCCAAGTTCACACTGAATCTTAACCACAGTTATCTGATGGGACACTGTACCTGCAGGCAGGTTCAGGTTGGCAGCTTGTCCTGCAGGTTGACTTTTTGAGATTGTTTCTGCCATGTCTGTAAGAAAAAATCATCCTGGAATTTTTATCCGGATTGCATTTCATCTGTAGATTGCGTTAGATAGAATGGCCATTTAAATGGTATTATTTTTTCCAACCCATTAGCATGGGAGGCCTTTCCAGGCTGCTCTTGAACTCAGAGATCCACCTGCCTCTGCCTCCCAAGTACCAGGACTAGAGGTATGCCTCACCACCACCAGGCGAGTAGGTAAAGCTCTTGATCTCTCCCAGCAACCAAATGGCTGCACAGAACCATTTATAATTCTGGTTCCAGGAGATCTGATGGCCTCTTATGGCTTCCTCAGACACTGCACACATGAAGTTTTCAGACACATGTAGTCAAAACACTCAGAAGAAATAAGAATAATTGATTTCTTGTAATAACATTTTAATATAGAGGGCGAGGTGGAAGGGCATATTGGCGACTAATCACTAGCCTGAGCCAAACAGATTTTTTTTGTGTTATTGCTTCTGCAAAACTGCACTTCTCTTACTTTTTTTCTTCAAATCTATATCCCTTTAACTCCAGAATACAGTGAGTTTCTCACTGGTCTTCTACAAAGGTGTGCCCAACTTTCTAACTTTTGTTAACCCTCTGTATGCCAGTCATCGTGTAGCTAGATCCATTTTTCCTGCCAAGTGGCTCTGGTTTTATTATCTTAGATGTGTATGGGTATCTTATTTATTTTTCAGACAGGTTCTCACTGTGTAGCAAACTGACCATCCAAGCACTTACTATTGGAGATCAGGCTGGCTTTGAACTCAGAGATCTGCCTGTCTCTGCCTCTGGAGTGCTGGGATTGAAGGTGTGCCCCACCATGCCCAGCTACAAAGCTGAGATTTAGATTTAACTCTAACTAAAAATTGCATACTATATCTGTCAAATAATTAGGTCAGATATCAAAGTCTCAAGTGCAGAGACAACTAGTTGCTTTTACTGGCTTCATGATGAACCCCTCAAGCTGGGAAACCTGCATAGATGTACTCTGAGAATGCTGAATTTATACTATATATTTATATGACTCAATCAGACTGAGAGCCATTTAGCTCTCCATATAGGAAGTGGTCTAGAATTGTGGTGACCCCTAAGCTAAAACATAAACTAAATCTGTTCCTTGTGGCCAACAAATATTTAACACAAACACATGTTGCTTTATTATAGACTAGCTAATATTAGCGTTGTGTTTTCATTTAAATGGATTATCTTGTAGATGTAGGAATGAAATAGGGGAATATAGTGAAAATATTTAAGACTATACAACATGGCTTTGGAACTGAGCTGTACTGAATTCTTGGCAGACTCTCTTCCCTTCAGGCTTCTCCTTATGATCTCATACGCTCGTTAGCTAGACACGAAGTTTGATTATATTTCCCAAGTGTGTGTTCAAATATTCAACTGATTTTATTAAACAAGTGCAAATGACTTTGCTCCTTGTGTTGGTCCTTTACAGGCCCCAGATGTTAATTGGACCTGGCAGTTCCTTACTCTTGTCGCGTCCATTATCCTCCAGCTGTCTTAGACCAGGTCCCAGGAGAATTCCTGACTATGTTGGTAGAGAAAAGCAATCTTTTTTTTTTTAAACTCATGTTTTTTCTATTGATTCTGATAATTATGACCACATTTTGAAGTTCCCTCGAGACCCAACTAAAGTGTGATTCCACAGCCTTCCAGGTGCTATTTTTTCTTGTATGTAGCTTTGGCTGTCTTGGAACTCATACTATAGCCCAGGCTGGCTTCAAATTCTTAGAGAACCACCTGCCTCTGCCTCCTGAAGACTAGAATTAAAGACACGTGTCACCACTAATTAATTGACCAGGTGCTAATTTTCAAACACAAGTATATAAATTCCCAACCTCAAGGATTACTTACTTTTCCAGGAATGGTAATGTGTTAAAACAATTTGCAGCTGGTCACCCTAATTAAAGATGTTAAATAAAGTAAATGTCCTTTCTTATATTAGAATTCTTCGAATGCATCTAAAAATAACAAGATATAGTAAAAAGGGGTATTTCTTAACACAGAACCAGTACTCTTTCTATATAGCTACACCCAAGTAAATTATAATAGAAGCAAATATGGACTACCAAATGCTATTTTAGATGTTGAGAGAGGGATGGAGAGGTGGCTCAGCAGTTAAGAGCACTGACTGCTGTTCCAGAGGTCCTGAGTTCAATTCCCAGAAACCATATGGTAGCTCACAACCATTTGTAATGGGATCCAATACCCTCTTCTGGTGTGTCTGAATATAGCTACAGTGTACTTACATACATAAAACAAATAAATCTTTCAACAAATTAAAAATAAAAATAAATAAAATGTTGAGAGAGCAGTATGCTTGCTTGCATGACAAAACATCAGGATACAAGCTACAGAACACTGCTTCTGTAATGACCCAATTGGGTTAAGAAGTACTACCCACAGGTGTGTGTGTGGGGGGGGCACACCTGCAATCCCAGCTCTCAGGAGACAGAGGCAGGAAGGTAAGAAGTTGAAGTGCATCCTTAATTATATTGTGATTTGAGGCCAGCCTTGGCTACATTAGCTCCTGCCTCAACAACCCCCTCCAAGTAAGAAATAGTTATAAATGAGCCAGACATGTCATTCTAGAACCTAAGACATGAAACCAGTTGAATCAAGAGTTCAAAGCCAGCCTCTGCTATTTAGTGAGTTCAAGACCAGCCTGAGATGCAAGAGATACTATCATCAAAAGAGAGAAAAAGATAAAGAAATATAAATATGCCAAAAATATGAAAAAAAAGCCAAAAGTGATTTCCTCTAGAACAGTGGTTCTCAGCCTTCCTACTGCTGCAGCCCTTTAATACCGTTCTCTGGTTGTGGCGACCCCCCCCCCCGACCCCCAACCATAAAATTACTTCTGTGGCTACTTTATAACTGAAATATTACTACTGCTAGGATCCACAATGTAAATATCTGTTTTCTGATGGCCTTAGATGACCTCTAAGAAGAAACTTTTACTCTTAAAGAGGCTGCAGCCCACAGGTTGAGAACCACTGCTCTAGAGTCTGACCAGCAGGAGACAGGTAGCAAAAACTTGGCTTTAATATATCTTCTCCTATGGAAAACTGTCTATCATAAATACTGGTGACCTCCTGTAATAAAACTCACTGAGAAATAGTGGGGCTAAAATGTAGCCTCCCCAACTTCCATATTAAAAATACAGCTACTAAATGACCCAGAAATGGCACCACCTTAGGGTATTTATCCACAAGAACTGAAATACATTTTTTTAAAAGATCTATCTGTTCTCATGTTTCTTGTACAATCTTTCAACATAGCTATGGGACCAGCTTCAAATTCGTTGACAGATTTTCAAGCATTTCAAAAAATTGCTATATTCATGGAATGAGATGAGAGATAATTAAGCTTTAATTTTGTTTGTTTGTTTGTTTGGGGGGACAGGGTTTCTCTGTGTAGCTCTGGCTGTCCTGGAACTCGCTCTGTAGACCAGGCTGGCCTCAAACTCAGAGATATGCCTGCCTCTGGCTGGTGAGATATGATTAAGCTTTTAAAAAGGGAAATGCTTGCTGGGCTATCGTGGTGGTGCAAGCTTTTAATCTCCACATTCAAGAAGGCAGAGGCAGGTAGATCTGAGAGTTAGAGGCCAGCCTGAACTGTAAGGGAGTTCCAGGCAAGCCAGGGCTACATAGAGAGACCATGAATCAAATTTAATAAATTTTAAAAACCATGTGCACATACACACACACACATGCACATGAAATGCTATGACATGAAACACGATAACTTTCAAGATATGCTATGAAAAAAGACAAGGGCAGAGTGAGGTGGCCGAGGTTGGGGCAGTGGTAAATGAACTGACAAGCAATGAATGAATATACATTTTAGTTTCATAGGATATGTTTTAGAAATCTGCTACACAGCACATGCATATAGCTGACACAATTGTTACATGCACAAAAGACCCACAGAAATCTCATGTACTTGTAAGACTAAGTTAAACACATAATTAAAATTTTAAAATATTTGTGTGTGTGAGTGCATCTGTTGTACAGTACCTGTGAAGCCAGAAGTGTGTGTCGTCTGATTCTGCCGAGTTGGGAGTCGCAGGTGATTGTAAGCTACCTAATGTCTGCTAGAAACAGAACTCAGGTCCTCTGCACAGGCTTCAGTTACTCCTCACCACTGAGTTAGTTTTTCCAACTGTTTATTTTTAAAATCTTGACCAAAAAAAAAGAAAAAGAAAAAGAAAAAAGAAAATCATGCCAGGAACATTAGTGCATACCTTTAACAGCAACACTCTGGAGGTAGATCTCTGTGAGTTTGAGGCCAGCCTGGTCTGTGGAGCCATTTCTAAACCAGCCAGACATACACAGTGAGACCCTAGCTCAAAAAGAAGCAATAAAGAAACTAGTTGGCTAGCTGGCTTCCATCTGCCACTTTGGGGATTCACTTCCGACCCAAAGAAATTTGTTGATATCAGACATCAGACCAGGTAATACTGAACAGACTAGGTACTAGTTATACACATATAATCTCTGATTTAGTAAATGTGGGTTATCTTTTTTTTTTCTATTAAGAAAGAGAAACAGAAATGTCCCCGTCCCTGGGGAATAGACATTTATTTTTACTCTGTGAATGGTTTAATCTTTGATATTCAAGTATGTCCCACAGAATACCCCTCAACCATCTACAGTTTTAGTTAATCACAATCAACTGTGGTGTGAAGGTATGAAATGGAATATTCTAAGAGTCAACAGTTCCTAAGTTTTATTTTTATTTATTTATTTATTTGTTTGTTTATTTATTTATTTTTTAGAGTGTTAAGGTCCTTGTACAAGACAGGTGTGCACTCTACCACAGGACTACACTCCAGACCCATTTCCAAAGGTTTAAGTAGCACATTTTTGTGTGTGCCAAGACATAATCCTGTGCTCTTCTGCTGCCCAACCTAGACTAGGGCCTGGCTGTCCCTCCGTCCTGCATACCCACACTGTGTTCCACCTGTTTGCTTTGGTGGTAGCTATCTTGGTTACTAAACTGACGGCTTTATGGTTCACTGCTGGTGTCTCGGTAACCTTTATTTCACTTGAGAATGGCCCAGAGCACAAGAAAGGTGCACGGAGGTATTATGACACAAGACACCGAAAGACAAATTAACTCTGGTGCCGGGGGGGGGGGGGGGGGGGGGGGCATCCCATTATGCCCAAAGACCAGAATATACACAGTAATTAGTACTATCTGCTGTTTCAGGCATCCACTGCAGTTTTGGGGATGTAATTAAGCTGCTTGGATAATGTGCTACAAAACCCATTTCACTTGTGAAGTGCTAACTGGGTAGAATGAGCACAAGGCAGCTGCTACAAGGAAACCCTGCTATGAAGTATTTATTCTTGGTAGATGTAAAATCTACAAGGATGTAGGATTCTGCCAATGTTCTAATATTTTAGGAGGCCAGTGGTCAAGGGTATGCTGGGAGATGCCTTACAAAATGAAAGAAATATTACACTTTCCATCATGTGCTATTAGGAAATAAACACTACTTGGTGATCACTCCAGGTACAGTGGTAACAGTCTGCCCAGGAACAATGCTTCAACCTTTCTTTGTACTCAGATTAGAAGACCTTGCTAAGTCTAAGAAAGGGCCAAGAAAGACCAAGGGGTAGCTGTAGGAGATTCTAGGCGAGATGCCAATGGCTTTGCAAATTGGACTGCATGCAGCAAATCCTAAGAGCATGAAAAGTGTCCATGGTAATGGCACAGGGAACTTCAGGGGATTATGAAACCATGAAGGGGTTCCCTAAGTGTGTGAACTGTGTCTGTGAAGTTCTAAGGTGTGAAACAATGTTGACGTGGGCATGTGGCACCCAGGTCTGGGACTAACACCTAGCTGACAGCATCTAGCCCTCTTGACCTGATGCACCTGTCAGGTCAGGCTTCCTGTGGCACACTAGTCAGGCCATTTCTATCCAAGCAGTACTAGAGCACCTTAATGGGTAACCTGTTCAGACTGGCAGGCTCGCATGCAGATGAGGTCTGTTCTCTCTGCACCCCAAAAGCATTCCTGTCTGCTGCTTTTCCCGTTCTTTTTATCTTTTCCTTAAAACTCTCTTGACTATTCATTTTTTTGAAAGCTTCATTTACCAGCTCTTACATCATCTACATACACTATATGGATTTTATAAACAAGGCTGGGGGCTGTTGCTGCTTATCAAAGGAGCTGACTATAGGGAACTACCAAAAGCAAAAGCAAACAAATCCTCCTGAATCTGTCAAAGGTCATGTGTTTCTAATAAAGTTGACATTTACTGAGTGTTTAGATTTGATGTTTTGGTACTTTTTGCTTATACTTGGGCATCTTACTATGAAGGGTGGCTTCCTATTTACAGGTTGAGTTGGACTAACTTCATGAGGCATCAACTCTCACTCTTTTTATATTGTGCTATTACCAGACTCCATTTGTAGGTCGTGAATAAGACATTCATTCTGCTCATTCTTCAACAGATGTTTCCTACAAAACAAGACCTAAAATTTTTGCACTTTCCCTCAGAAATAATTTCAGTGCCATGATATTGCTGGCTTTGGGATACTTCTCATTGGACTGATAATGGCCTACTACCTGAGGGGTACACTATCTATATTGCTAAGTGTGACAGTTAAACCTCTGGGCACACCTGAGAGATCTGCCAGACTGGGTTAACTGAGGTAGGAAGCTATCCCACCCTCAGCCTTCTCCCCAGATACCAAGTAAGGGTAGCTCCATTCCATGGGTCCTGAACGAGCAAGTAGGCCAGCACTCAACTCAGCTTCCTGCTGAGGGCGCTGTGAGCAACTCTCCTCCCCTCCACGCTCTGATGAGCCGCTCTGGTTGGGTGTGAGGTCACAGTAGTAAGGGTACGGAAGTACACAGTATTTCATTATTCTGTTGTTTTTCCAAAACAACGAACATTCCAGACCTTGTTCCACTGTTAATTTGTTTCACCCTTTTCTTCCCTTTGAGACAGGATTTCTCTGTGTAGCCCTGAACTCAGATGTCCTTGAACTCAGATCTGTCTGCCCCTGTCTCCTAAGGATTTAAGGACTGGGCCACTGTGCCTAGCTTAAAGTGAGGTTTTTTTAAACAACCCAGGTAACAAAATGTGGAAAAGAATTTAAGTCTAGGAAAAAAATGTCCTAAGCACATACAGCACAAGGTCCCATCTAAGCACAAGCTCTAGGCACAGAAAGCCAATCTTAGGAATGTGTTTATTTCAGGAGAGTGCTTGCCAATGTTGAGTTTTCAGCAAGATTGACAGTGTTAATATTCAACTCTGGGTGATAAGGATCATAGGTAATCCTATGTATTAATCTAACAAGCTAAGTTCATTTACTTTCTTTTGAAATAATTATTATGGAGAGATATGTGTCCAGAGGCTGTATGTGAAATCTGAGGCAGTATTCCTCAGAGATTAACATACAGCAACAATTACTCAGCATGAGCACCGGGTGCAGAAAGGGACAGGAACCATCCAAGACTACTGTAGTGCCTGCCTATGTACCAAAGGAGCGCTCACTTCACTGCAAACATCAGCTCGTGGGCAAGAATGGAAGGATCTCTGGCTGAGTCTAGAATCCTGGACTAAGGGGACTGACACATAAGACAGAGTGGGTACAAATGACAGCTGCTAAAAGAACAAATCACACTCCAACTTCATTTCCATTCAGTGTTTATTAAGAAAAAGAAAACCCACACCGAATGCAACAAGATATAAAAAACCAGTTCTTTCTTATTCTGCATTCTTTCTCCCTCTAAAAGGTGACACAGATTTGTCTTCATCCAGAACATCACTGTTACTTCAAGAGAACCTGGGGGAAAACCAAAATTCATCAATGGGGAAAACTGGAAAAAGAGAAAAGGACAAAAAGCCAACCAGCAATATCATATGTTACCATTCTTTGACTTGGCTTAATCTTATTTAAGATATTTAATGGTCATAATTTTTTAAAACTAGAATCACAAAAAAAAGAGCCGGGCGTGGTGGCGCACGCCTTTAATCCCAGCACTTGGGAGGCAGAGGCAGGTGGATTTCTGAGTTTGAGGCCAGCCTGGTCTACAAAGAGAGTTCCAGGACAGCCAGGGCTAATCAGAGAAACCCTGTCTCGAAAACAAAAAACAAAAAACAAAAACAAAAACAAACAAAACAAAAAACAACTAGAATCACAGGTTGCATTATAGTATTTTTTAAAGAATGATATTATAAATGAATGTATTGCTTCAAAAGGAAGCAAAATGAAAGTTCTTACATGATAAAATTACTGAACAAGACCCAAAGCCAACATACTTTAATTCTTTAATAACTTTAATTCTCTTACTCATGTCCTCTATGTTAAATTTTCAATAATTACATGCACAATGAATTTTATCTCAGATTAATATTTAAGTTGGTCATCTTTTTCAGCCTTAAAATCTTTTAACATTTCTATAGTGGGACAAACTTATTTTTCAACATTAGGACATCCAGACAAGCAGGTGTCCCACTACTGTGTTACTATTACTCATCCTGCTGACCCTACCTGTCCCTCTTTTAGTTTTAAAATCTTCAAGGAAAAGAAAAACCTTCAGAAGAGTTCATGGCTTTGACAGACTGACTCATTTAGCCAAAAAATATTACAGAAGATCTAGGATACAATTCACAGAACTCAATAATCACGAGATAAAATCACTGGGGGGGGGGGGAGCATGATCAGGTAAAGAAAGAATGATAATGCACAGTAAGGTCAGACTCAACCTGAAGCAGACAATGACAGGCATCCAAGTTTTCACATCACCAGGATCCAACAATACAACTTACACAGCAGGCAAATATTCCCTCTGGGTTGGAAATACCTTACCATTCAGTAAAGAGGCAGCCTTCCCGAGTCCAGTTTTCATCTCTGCTGCCCCTCGCTCCACTTGGTACGTCACATGCTATCTCTTCTCCTATGTAGGTTTAATGTCAACAGCCATCAGTCTGAAGAATTCCTTTCTCTGCTGCCACCTACCAGTTTATCTCTCTGCTGCAGCAGAAGGGTATATAGAAAAAGCCCTTGCTTACTGTTCAAATTACACAAAAGCTTTAGCATTACACATTTTCATGTGAATCAGCACTTTCATATCTTGCCCATCCCACCTCAATAATCAACAGAAAAAACCCAAACACAGAAAATCAAGTAACATATGGTCAGTGTTCATGCTAACCTAGGAAAATAAAAAATGGTAAGAAAGGAAGAGGAACGTCTGTTCACTCCGCAGTCATCGTCTCAGAGCCACCTCTACTCTGCTGTTTCCTCCCTTACATATTCCTAGGAACTATTGATAAATACATGATGGAAAATTCATCTAGGTAGTCTACAAACTCCTATAAATTTCCTACAAATTTCAAATTCAGAGACTGCCCAAAGAACACACAATATAAAGTATTTAAAGTAATTCTAGAGACTAAGGGTATTGGGTGCTTTACCTGCTTTCACTGCTCTGGACTGCTTACTGCCCAATGGCTCTGAATACATTAGAACACGAACACATACGCCACCTACATTTAAAATAGGGTAGCATTGGTATGCCCAGATAAGCATTGGGCATTTTTTTGCAAAAGAGTTAATATTCGATAAGACCCTTAAAAGGACTGACCATGAATGTATTTGCCTTAAACTATTTACAAACACAGCAAAACTCGGGGTAGGGAAAAACAAACGTGGTTCTAAGAAAACAGGATGATGTCTTCTGCCTTTAAAAATCTAATACTCATTCCTATTCCCATTCTTTGCCACTGGAGTCTACATTTGAAATTTATTTGAAATTATACACTGAGGAACTATTCCAAGACTGACTAGCAATAATAATGGCTTATTTTTCCACCCTCCCAAATAAATGTACAGACTTGCCAACTTAAAACAAGCAACACACGGACAGAAGCACCAAAAGCTGGTCCACAGCAGCACTGTAATGCCATAGCCTCGAGATTCTCCTTCCTTCCCCCATCTCAAGCCCCACCCTTTGACCTCTGCATATGGGATGAGCCTGAGCAGGAGAAGCTGGTGATGCCAGGACTGCGCCTTTCCCACGGATGCTCCTAGAGGCCTGCTGTGCTTCTGGGAACTGAGGCGCAGGGATGTCTGTCTGACTGAAACCTAAAACAACAACAGTTCACCCCACCCCTCATGTTCCCCAAACCCCAAATTGCAGCCAGGTAAACATACTATATAAGGTCCACCTAGTAACTTTGAATACAATAAAGCAAGATTCCTTACAAGTCAGCAGTATTTAATGGGACAGCAGAATAAAGGTTGTTTAAATAAACTCTGCACACCCAATGCTATGCAAACATTGTAATGGTGGCCATTCTCATCCAGAGAACAAGAGTCTCCTGAAGGACTCCTCAAAACACTTCATACATCCCTGCAGGGGTGCAACTGGGATTCCTGGACAAGTACATTTCAGTTCAGTTCAACAGATAGTTATCAAAAGATGCTAGAGGATGTCCCCATCTCATGTGTCAACTGAAGCACATTATAGGCTAATGATCTTTTATTACATGCCTCTATTTAGGTGTAGAAAGCACCAAGGGTTAGGGTTTCTTATGAACTAGTGGTTTCTAAATGCTTACACTCTTTGTGTAGAACGTAAGATAGTAGAGTAGATAAAAAGGTGCTGGCTAATGTCTCTGAAATCCTCTATTATAGATTACTGCCCCAAATGTAAAATACAAGGACTGGCTTTCAGAGTGAAGACCTTAGAAAGGACAGGAAAGGAGGAAGCAGTAAGCAGACAGGGACAGACGAAAGGGAAGAGATAACTAACAGAAGACTGTCCAACTATCCCTCTATTCTGCCTCTAACTTTGTTTTATGACCCTGGCTAACTAATCTGGGTAACCATGCTGTGCTTCAGAAATATTCCTTTACATATTCAAATCTACAATGTGTATACTTAGAATCTGCAACCATTCACATTTATCTCTGTAGGGCCACAGCAATTACTTCTGTATACATTAAGTAATGTATGCATGACTAAGTGCTTTCCACGGTGCTTCACAAGTCCCTTGTACCTCACTATGGCCAAATAAACACTATAGAGTATTTTAAAACCATATATTAACCTAAAACCTAATTTACCTTTACACACCTCTAGTTTTCCATACCTGTCAACTCCTAATTGATGTCTTTAAACTGTGAGCTCACTGTGTATTCGGAACACCAAGCCCTGAAAAAGCTTAAGCCACAGTAGCACAATGGAAGAAACAAACAAACCCACAACAAAACAAAGCCAAAAAGTCACACTCAGAAAAACTTAATTATAGACATATATGCAAGGAATGGAGACTCTAAATGGCTGAACAAAATTCCCACATCCTGAGTTCAGCCCAGCTGACTCAACCTTTACCCCAAAAAGTCTTTACATTACTTGCTACCATATTTATGCACTTGTAAAAACCAAGATACGATAAACTAATGCTTGCAGATGTTACAGAAAGAAAACATTTTTTAAACTTTTTTTAAAGTAAAATGTTAGCCTTCTGATAAAAATTAAGGAGGAAGCAATTACCTGCCAGCAGGCTGGGCTGGGCACCGTCCGAGCCACTGCACTGAGCACGCACTGTGCAGCTGCGATACTGGGGGAGGGGAAGTTTAGAAGGGCACTGACCCCCAAAGCTCCCAAAACGTCTCACTCATCAGCAGGAAGGGGGAAGAAGGAAAGTATTTTCTCTGAGTATTTTTTGTTTGTTTGTATTTGTATATTTTGGCTCCTGAAAAGGCTGGCAAAGAACAGTAACAGTGAAAAATATTAGAATACTTCTTTAAAAAACAATTTTTAAAATGTAAACATTTAGGAAATTTTAAGAACCAAACTTTTGTTAACATAGAAAAAAAATTCCCTAGAGTTAGGCAGCCGCCCCAAAAGGCATGGCAAAGTGCACTGGGATAAAGGAAATAAAATACCACAGAAACCCCCAAACAAAATGAAAACATTTCAAATCTAATCTGGAAGACTAGATGATTCCAACAGCAGACTTCTGTCCATCACTAAAACATTCCAAGGCGCCTATATTATATTAAGTGAAACTTTTTTAAGAAACAAAAGAAAGCAGTGAACCTGGTTATAAATCCTGCAATATATTACATTTTTAAAAAAAATCCTAGCACAAGAAAAGTAAATTTTAAATAAAAGCCAACAAACAGACAAACAAACAGCAGCAGAGGTTACCTGTCTGAGCACCCACATGTTCTTAGGAGGGGATCGTGTCTCACCAGCCAAATAGCCCACAAACCTTCTCAAAAACAGCGAACCAGGAGAAAATAACACAAGACTTGATTTCACAGTGTCTCTAACCCCCCAGCCCCACACTGGGGTCCACTGAGTGAAGAGCATTTGGGTTCCCACTCTTCTCCTTCTTGGGTGAGATGATTGATGGTCAGGGACCTTTTCCAGTGCCTCCAGTGCTTGTCTTAAAGTCTGATAAAAGGCTTGATGAAAGCAAGTCTCTTGCTGGATTTTTCTAACATTCCAAGTAGTTTCTTATTGATAGCATAGAGAAAGATTTCAAAGTTCATTGGAGAAAAGCCAGCAGAAATGAACAAAGTATCAAAAAAGTTTACTCAATTAGAAAGTTTAAGTGGCATAGTTCATAATGCATGGATTTATGAGTTCAATTCTCGTAAGTAACATAAAAACAAAATCAGAATCATTAAAATACAATTAACAATTACAATTTTAACAGTGTACAAAAAATTTACAGTAATTCAGATTTTTGGCACGATTATACAAATTTGATACATTTTGTCACAGTAGTGATGAAGACTATACAAAAGTTATGAATATAAGTCAACTCACTTGTTTTGAGTTCTTCCAGAATGATCTGTTCTTATTGTTTACCTTAATTTGAGAGAATTTAAGATGAGCACCCTTCCTACTTACAGTCTGCATGTGAGTGTGGAACCCGAGGGTGGCTGGTGAGAGCTGCACTTCAACACAGTGGCTGCGTGACCAGGAGTGAAACTGCTGGGAAAGCATCTTAGAGCAATGCTTGCTTTATAAAAACTATAATTTTCCTGTTTCTTTATTATCCCACCATAAAAAGTGAATTTTTCAACAAGATGTTCTATTTGTTTTCAAATGCATGAACTTACATACATGTATATCATAATGTTTGTGGCAACCAGATGGTCTTAGGATCTGATTACACAGTTGTTCATTTATTTGTCTATACCAAATAGCATGCACCCTGCAAAATATGATCATTCAGCAAAGTACCAAGTACTTTTATTCTGTTAATGAAGCAGAGGTACATATGACTCCAAATAATCCTGTGCAAATCAGAATGTGCAGATGCAATTAAAGTACCCTAAAGATAAACTCCTTGTGTGTCTTCTGGGTGAAATGAGAAGAGTGCAACGATTACAGGTACTGTTCTATTTGTCAATAAAACCTTTCACTCCGTCTTAATACTTAACTCTATGGGGGAAAGCAAGTTTTATTACATTCCTTTTTTAAATGGGAGAACTATACAATTTAGCATGATCAGACCTCTGTTAGAGCTGGTTAATGCTGATGTTTTATTATTGCCTTGAAGTATCCTTGAAGTACTGTCCAAGAATTATGTTAAAGTCCATTTGAAGAAAAACAGCACTGGAGAAGCAAGAAAAGCTTGGGGAAAAATTATGTTGACCCCTGAAGCATCTCCACTTCTTAAAACATCTTCCAGACTCATCACTAGATTGTTTTATTATTTGACTTAAAGGCTCATATTATATGCAGTTTGATGCTTTCATCAATTTCAAAAAGATACAGAGTGGTCAGTATTGAAGGCTTAGGTGTGGGGCTATGAGACTCAATACTTAAATAAATCCCCCCAAAAAACATCCACCCCACCTCCCTCCAGATCTTTTAAGCATAAAGAAAATGCACAGCCATAACATTAAATAAAAGCATGTAGCCTTGAATAAATCATACACTAAGCAGTCTACAAAACAAACATACATACGTACACACACAAAAGCTTAAGGAACATCTACTTTCCTGTTGTCTTTAGGGGAGTATCTCTATACTATTGAGGTCTAAGGCAATTCATCAGTTAAAAAAAAAAAACAAAACTGCTTCCCATCATGCCATTTGCTAGAATCTATTCTGTTTGGTGTAAACAAAGAATAAAACATGTACACTTGCATGCGACATATATACTCCTTTCTAAAATGTGAAAAATGCAAACACAAAGTTAGCATTAAGAAATTGACTTGTCTTTTATATCCTTTAAATGAGAAAAAGAGGAAGGCAGGGAGACTTTTAAATGTGTATGTTTTGAGTGGTGTCTTGTTAACCAAAAGTAGCATTTTGTTTACTTTGGCCATTGTTAAAGATGCAATCATAGAGCAAGGATGTTACCAGCATGTATTAAAAATGCAACATTAACAGAGCATATATCCTTCAAAAAAAGACTAAAACACTAACAAATACAAGTCAATGCACAAACTTTTAACTAGTATAACTTTATCTACATTGAGTAAATGTTACGTTGTATACCAGACATTGCAATACTGTTCATTTTCCTTTCATCATGCAAACATGCCAATTTTGTTATTAAAAATCTTTATTGGATTATAGTCACATTACCCTCCCACCCAAATTAAGGGGAAAAAACAAAGACAAACATGAAAATAAAGAAATTCCAGTCAGTGCCCCTTAGTGTTCATAAACAACTATGCGCTAAATGCTAGCTGAGAGAAACGGCAGAAATTTCAGATTATTTAAAACACTTCAGTATTTTAAACAGATGTTTCCTCTTTACAAATCTTGAAAGTGAAGTCATGCTATTAAGTACTTGGATCAAAACCATTCTACATAAAAACAAAAGCAAGAGACCATGGGGAGAAAAAAAAACAAAAAAAAACAAAAAAGACAAAAAAAACCCAAAACCTTTCACGTTCCTCATGGCTTAAGAGCAGGGTTTTCATATGTCACTGAAAAGGTTACCATGAGAGCCTGCCATTTCTCTGTGTGTCACCTAGTACTCCTCCGTGAAATCCGGAAATGAATCACTACCAGGGGGTCTCATCTATCTTCCTTTCTTCTAACCAATCTTACTGTATCTGTAACTCAACCTTCTGAACATTCTCCATGAACAGCATTGCAAGTTGGTTAAAGGGAAGGGGTGGGGTGCAGGGAGACAGTTTACAGGGTGGAGTTACTCCACCAGGAGTTTGATTTCATTGGCTAGCAGCTGGTTCATGTTGAACAGCCCCCCTGGGAGCTTGGTGAGCACCTCTCGCTCGGTGGTGCTTTCAGGGTCGCTGTCAACAGAGCTGGAGCTCGCGCTCATGTTGTCGACAGCAGCGCTGGCAGGGGGACCAAGCTCCGGCTCACTAGTCTCACTGGCAGTGGACACCACAGAGAGCAGGGACATGCGCCGGGTGAGCCGGCCAGCGGGCAGAAGGGAGGCAGCATAGTCTGCTATGATACCAGCTACATCTAGATTACAAGCCTTATCAAAGGCGATGAAACCTACATTTGCATTGGCCTCGCAGACACAGAAGGAGCCATCATCTTTCATCAACAGGTCAATGCCACACACATCCGTGCCCAGGATATTAGACACTTGGATAGCCAGCTGCTTCCCTTGTTCACTCAGTGAGCACATCATCCCCACGCCACCTAGAAAGGAAGTGGTAGAGAGTATTAGATGGGGAAGTAATACAGTTCTTTTTTTTTTTCCTTGTTCCAGTCAACCCTGCTCACTCTGGTCTGCCCTGCTCGCTCTGGTCTGCTCGCTCCGGCCGCCCCCGTTCAGCTGCCCCCATTCGACCCCGCTCGCTCCGGTCGGTCCCACTTGCTCAGTCCCTGCTCTCTCTGGTCCAAGGATTCATTTATTATTATTCATAAGTACACTATAGCTGACTTCAGACACACTAGAGGAGGGTGTCAGATCTCATTACGGGTGGTTGCAAGCCACCATGTGGTTGCTGGGATTTGAACTCATCACCTTCGGAAGAGCAGTCGGGTGCTCTTACCCGCTGAGCCATCTTACCAGCCCAGTAATACAGTTCTAATGTAAAACTGGTTTTTGTTTTGTCCTAACAAGGCTAGATTAATTATTAGTCTACTAATCAACAGAGTCTGTAGTACTTACAACCTGCTCAGGTCTAGAGTGCAATGCCTTATACAACAGAAACACCAGAGAGTTGTTAAGATGTGATTTTACAAAGCAGGAGCCACCATTGTAGTTTCCAGTTCATAAATTCAATCGAAATATTCTAACAGTGCAAGGAAAGGATGGGGATTCCAGGAGGCTAGAGTAGAGAATGACTGAATATTTTTTGACTCCTACTAATTTAGCATAATGTTTGTTTTTTAGGAACCCTTAAGCAACATACAAAGAGCTCTATTCACCTTAGTTAAACCACTTGAACCTAACAATATGGAAGGTTATATTAAAAACAAAACAAAATACTTTTGTATAAAAACAGTTAGACCATCTGGCTTTATATAACAAGTCAATCATGTCTAGAGTACAATCCCAGTGGATCTGGAATTTGAGGTCACCCTGGTCTAGAATACATTCCAGGCCAGCAAAGGCTTTATAGTATGAGTGTCTTAAAATAATTAATTTAATACACACATAATAGACAAAGTGAATTGGAGAGATAGCTCAGCAGTTATGAGCACAGAAGAAATGAAGTTTGGGAGAGTGGTGTGTGCTAAAGAGACAGTCAGGAGCGAGCGCAACAGCCTAGGCTAAAATTAACTCAAGACCAGCTTCTCAGAACCCAACAGAGCTAAACAAAACCAAGTACAACCAATGAAATCAAATACAAAACAAAAACAAAACCTCAAACCTTAAAATCATGAAACAAAGTAGGAAATCTGGGAAATTGTACATAAGTATGTAAACCACAGAATGAGGAGAGGGCACTGGAGAGATGGCTGGGGCTTGGCAGCACTAGTTGCTCTTACAAAGGACCTGGATTCAATTACCAGCACTCACGTGGTAGCTTATCACTTGTAACTGCATTTCAAGGGGACCCAGTGCCCTTTTCATGCCTCATTATTTATGTGTGTGTGTGTGTGTGTGTGTGTGTGTGTGTGTGTGTGTATGTAAACAAAAAGAAAATTTCTGGAAATTTTCTGTCTCCTGAGAAGCCCTGCCAAAGCCTGACATATACAGAGGCAGACGCTCACAGTCAACCATTGGATTGATTACAGGGTATCCAATGGAGGAGTTAGAGAAAGGACTGAAGGAGGTTAAGAGGTTTGCAAGCCCATAAGAAGAACAACAATATCAATCAACCAGAGCTCCTAGAATCTAAACCACCAACCAAGGAGTGGGTATACATGGAGGGACCCACGGCTCCAGTTGTACATGTAGCAGAGGATGCCATCAATGGTAGAAGAGGCCTTTGATCCCGTGAGAGCTCTATGCCCCAGTGTAGGGGAATTCAAGGGCAGGAAGCCAGGAGTAGGTGGTTTGGTAGGGGCACACCCTCATAGAGCAGGAGGAGGGGAGATGGGATGGGGGAGTTCTGGAGGGAAAATTGGGAAAGGGGATAACATTTGAACATTTGAAATGCAAGTAAATAAAATATCCAACTAAAAAGTTAAAAGCCCCTGTTGCTTTTAAGGTGACAAAGGGACCAGTGGAAGAGAGGCAAAGCAAGCATGAGTGGCTGGGTATGAAGAATATGCTAAACATACAGTGTATAGAAGCATGAAAAACAAAAAAGGAAAATTTAAGTTAGCACAAAGTAGAGTAAATTCATGACCAGTGAAACCTAATTCACTAGCAAGGGTGCTAGATCTCTAATTCTCATGTGGAAAGCACACTCAATTATGTACCACCAGGAAGATGCTGCAGCATCCTTACCTAGGGAGCAGTTGCTCTGCATCCTCCCATCTGTGGAACAGCGTAGCATGGTGCCAACTACACGGCCTCCCACAACAATGACTCGTACATCCCTTCCATGAGACTCTTTAATGTATTTCTGGAACAAATATGGAGCTTCATGCCGAATAAGATGGCTTAGATCCGCTAAATGGTGTTTATCTCGTGCCAAGAAAACAGCTTTACCTAAGATTTTAAAAGAATAAAAATATACAATACAAGCAAGTCATGAAACTGGGTCCCAATATACTCCTTCAGAACCAATTATACTTGTATGTTTTTATAGTATTTTGACTAAAGTGATTTAGTTATGATCACTGAGATAGAGTTAAACTTAATGATCTCCTATGATTTTCCCCAAACTTATGGTTAATCATTTTCCTTAAGTTTATAATGTAGAGGACCTGCACTGTATTCTCCAAATGTTAGCCAATTTAGCTCATTCTTTAGCAAAGCCCTTTTCCCTGACTTATTTAACTATTACATATTAACAATCTATTACAACACAGTAATATAGCAATATCATAGATAAGTTGTTTCTGAACTGTCTAGTCTGGCCCATTGCTTTGTTTGTTTCTTTATGCCAGCAGAAGTAGCTCTTTTTAACATGTGGCTATAATTCTTCCCTGGGGGAACTGATTCTACGTTCCTCTTTGCTGACTCCTAACACTAAATCACAGACAGTACACAGCTTTTTTGTTTATTGAGCATTCATCATAGGAGGCCCCAGATTCTTAGCTATCATATTAGAGAAGGCAGATAAACAACAAGCTCTATGGCTTCAGCTGAATATTGAACCACATGTCCCAGTTAAGGTGTGTGTCATATCTTTGCATTTATTATACTTTCTGCTTAAACCTCAACAGTAATGACCACAGCAACATGAATCAGAAACAGACTAGAAATAGTCTGCTGTCCCAAGGAAAATACTCAGAGTAGAAAGGTGCAACAAGTACAGCAGCAGCAGATGGATCACATTCTGATACTGAAAGAATGTCTAACCGTTGGGTAGGTAGAATGGCAATGTGGTATATATAAAAAGCTGGCACTTTTGGCACAAACATTGGATCTTTGGCCAACCTACCATCACAGTGCAAGTTTCTGAAAACCATATTCTTGAAAAAGAATGTTAATATACTGATAAATACTGGGGGGAATGACAACCCAGAGAAAAGACCTAGTAAAACATCATTCTCAGAAGAATGACTCAAGAAAAATGTATTGCTAATAAAGTAGCACTCTGAGGCAGACAATAAAAACCTACTCTAAATATGAATAATTGGAAAAAGCATTTATAAAAGTAATGTAAAAATGACTAATACAGAACACTGGTTTTATATACAGACTTTACACATTGCTGAGACTGTTCTTCATGATGTATGTGGTTTAAAAAAAAAGAGCCCTCTTGATGGTTTCTATGGAAGAGTTTGGAAACATAGGAAGATGTGTGTTTATTAAGCTAGCTCTAGAGATACTACATCAGGTTTCTGGTGACAATGAGGACTACTGGGAACTGGAGTAGAGGCCACAGATGTTGACATTTCTCCACATCCTAAGCCCTCATGTGATTTTTGCATTTAAAGGTCACTGAATAGTTAGTACGATGCAGAAAATTTCAACAAAGCCAGCGTTTAGGATACAGGATCAATTCTGCCCTAGACATTCAAGTTTTCCAACTAGACAACCTGAGGAGTGGAGTTGATTCAATTATTTACTGCTGAAGAGTATTATTAACTTGGGACTTATTTATGCATGCTAACACCTCTACTATAACCTCTAAATAGAAGCGGCATCTTGCCAAATGGAAGTTTGGAGCAATTTCAAACTAAATACCATATCCACAAGTTTTACCCACCTCTATGACCCCTTGTATTCTTCACTACCATTGGGAACTCCAGCACTTCTGCTTCGTCAATCATCTTAGCAAAGTTTTCATGGCCACCTGGTTTGAGGGAAAAAATTGGCTAATAGCAGAAAAAATTGGGACGAATTTTAAGCACAACACAAGGGAAGTAGAGACTGATGGCTAATTTCTGTTTTTCTTGAAGAAACTATCTGTTGAAAACTGCATCTTTGGAGGATAGAGAGATGGCTTAATAAAAGCACTGACTACTCTTCCAGAAGACCTAGTTATTCTCCAGTGCCCACATGGTAGTTCTTAACTATTCAAAACTCCAGTTCCAGAGGATCTAATGTCCACCTCTGATCTCTACTGGCAGCACTCACCTGGTGCAGACATACATGCAAACAAAATACCCATACACAAAATAACTGCTGTGTGTGTATGTGTGTGTGTGTAAATTTATATAAATAAAATTATCTACACCTGTATCTTAAAAGTGTTTTCCTCGCCGGGCAGTGGTGGTGCACACCTTTAATCTCAGCACTTGGGAGGCAGAGGCAGGTGAATTTCTAAGTTCGAGGCCAGCCTGGCCTACAAAGTGAGTTCCAGGACAGCCAGAGCTACACAGAGAAACCCTGTCGAGAGAGAGAGAGAGAGAGAGAGAGAGAGAGAGAGAGAGAGAAAGTGTTTTCCTCTAGTGGTTGCATAATTTCAGATCTTATACTGAGACTTTAATCACTTCTGAAGTTATTTTTCTGCAGGATGAGAATAGGGATTTAGTTTACTCTACTTGTGGCTATCCAGCTTTCCCAGCCTGCAATAGTCTCTTCTCCAGTGCATGTTCTTGGACATTCTTCCTGCTGATAAGTGAGCCCCTATGTTTTTGTTTCAGGGCTTCACTGGGTTCTGTTCTGTGTGTAGCACTAAGGATTTAACCCAGCTTCACATATGCTAAGCAAGCATTCTTACCAGGCTGTATCTTCAACCATCTATTTTTTACTGTAGACAACTAGTTTCACTAGTTGCCAAAGCTGGCCTAGAACTCACTCATAGTTCAAGCTGTACTTAACATGTGATTTCCCCGCCTCTATCTACCTCCTGAGTAGCTGGGATTACTGGCCTGTACAACTTGAAATTTCCTTCACCATTAACTGTCTAGTGAGCAGTTTTCTTCTTCTCAAACTAAAATGCCAAGAGCATTAGGAAATCACCCTAGGAAATTAGGAAAATTAGTGGCTCACACTAATTTTGTATTTTTGTGTAAATACTAAAAGCAGTAAATGTATGGACACATGTGTATGGGGTTCCATTCTTTATAGTAAGACAAGGAATTTATTTTAAAACCTCATTAAATCATCAAGCATTCTACTGAGCATTATTTGAAGAAATGCTTTTGTAGAAAATTATAGTGTATTTAATCTCACTCAGAGTTCAAGGCCAATCTGGTTTACAGAGGCCAGGGCTACACAGAAAAACCCTGCCTCAAAAAATAAACAAACAAACAAACAAACAAATAAACAATACTTGTGTAGAAAGCTGGGTGACATGGCACGGTCCAACAACTGTCACAGCAGAGGCTGGAAGGCTTGAGGGAAGCCTGGCTCCAGAGCAGGCTCAAGGCCATCAGCCTTACACAAACACAATCAACAATCAACATGGTGATATCTATAGCAGTGCCACTCAAATGTGCCTCTCTGATGTCTGCTTTGGGCAGGTGATCAAGTACAAACACCAACTAGAAGCTTTTTCACGCTTATTGTGGCTGTGATATTTCTATTTCACTTTAGTGATGAAGCACATCAATTTGACAGAGTTTAAGAGCTGCTTTAAAGCATACCGCCCATTCTTAAATAAGGTCATCTTAAATAGTATAAAAATATTAAGCTATGAAAAACCCAAGGCCTATGGGGTCTTTCTGACCCACTGCTTGATTTTACAATAAAGTTTTATTTGAACACAGAAGTACCCATTTATTTGTTTAAGCACTGTAGCTAGCAGCTTTCACTAGTAGTGAAAGTCCTAGTAGTGTCCCTACAAAGAACTTCTGGTCTATAAAACTAAAAATGCTTACTAACTGGACTTTATTGAAAACTTGTGCTAAACCTTTTAAACCTCATGTCACAAAGCTAACCTTAAAATGTGATTACCAGAGCAGGAGAGAGGGTTCACTGGTTAAGGACATTGGTTTAATTCCCTGCTCCCACATGATAGGCTTAAATTCCAACTCTATGAAACCCAAATGACCTCTTCTGGCTTCTGAGGGCACTGCATGCATGTAGTGCAAATGCATGGAGGCATTCACTCACTCATAAGAAAAATAAACATGATGAAACTTCTTGCCTAGGATGTTTCTGTGGCTTGCTTATAATCTAGGCTGGCCTAGAACTCAAATCTTCTTACCTTTACCTCTTTACCACAACCATATTGAATGTTACTTCTATAAGATAAGTTCTTTCTGGTCCAATCATTTGTCTATTAGTTAAATATGGGATATTAAACACTTTTTTATGTGTTTCTGTGTGTATGTGTGACACATGCACTAGTCCATGTGTATATCCTAGAAGGATGCTAGTAGGGCTGGAGTGATGGCTCAGGGGTTAAGAGCACTGGCTGCTCTTCCAGAGTACCTGAGTTCAATTCCCAGCAACCATACAATAGCTCACAACTGGCTATACTGGGATCTGATGCCCTCTTCTGGCATGTAGGTCTACATGCAGATAGAGCACTCATAACCATTAAATAAATCTTTAAAAAAAAAAAGTATGCCAGGTGTCTTATTCTATCACTAGAAAGTGCCTTATTCCTTGAGATGGTGTCTCACTGAACCTGGAGCTAGGCTGGTAGCCAGTGATCTCCTGTCCACCCTGCATAGCACTGAGGCTACAGGATACATGAACACATCCATCTTTCACAGAAGTACAGGCTATCTGAACTCAGGTTCTCATTGATAAAGTAAGCAATCTTACCTCCAGAGCCATCTCTTCAGGCCCCCAAAAGATACATTCTTCTTATCTGTGAACTCACCGTAAGAAAAAGTATCTGGTAGAGGCACACCATGGCCAGCTAACTCTTGGAATGTCCAGAATTTATTAACACAGTTAAGGATGGCTTGAGGTCGGTTCATCAATCGGCACCCCATCTTCTCTAGGTGGCGTAAAACAGTAATATCACTATCACTCTGCACCCATGGGGTTGGAACTCTCACTACCACCACCTGTGGGTAGGCAGAAATTAGCTCTCCACTGATCCGAAGACCTGAAACAGAATAGTGAAGGAGTGTTAACAGAAGGACATGGCGGCTCCATCCTGTAATCCACTTTTGAGACTGCTGGGTCTCAGTCCAAGACCAGGACTTTTTCTTTGCAAGTTCTTTACTATTTAAAAAGTGACAATATATTCAATGTAATTCCAACCGAAATCTCCATCTCATTCACAGAAAGAAAAAACAAGCCTCAAATTCTTATGAAACCACAAAGATCCCACACAACCAAAACAAACAAACAAATCCCAATGCTGGAGTGATTACCATTCTAGATCACAGTAATATGATTACCAATGAGTATGATACTAGCAAAAAATAAATAAATGGTACTGGGAAAACTGCAAGTGCACATGCAGAATGAAATTAGACCCTATCTAACATCTCACACAAAAACTAAGTCTAAATGGATCAAAGACTTAAGCTTGAACCCTGAACTGCTAAAAGACACAGTATCCAGAGTGATGCGGGTGTTTAGGGAAGGACTATCTAAACAGTGCTCCGTTTGCCCAAGAATTAAGACCAAGAACTGACAAGTAGAATGTCACAACTAAAGAAACAATCAACTTAAAGGAAGGAGGAATGTGCTGGAGAGATGTCTCAGACGTTAAGAGAACTGACTGCTCTTCCAGAGGTCCTGATTTCAATTCCCAGGAATTACATGGTGGCTCACAACCATCTGTAATGAGATCCGATGCCTTTTTAGGTGTGTCTGAAGACAGTGACAGTGTATTCACATACATAAAATAAATTCTTAAACAAAAAGAGACTGTCAGATGTGTACCACTGCACCCTGGTCACAGTTGAAAGCAGTCAGGGTAATTATTTAAAATTATTTAAAAGGAAAAAGAAAAAAAAAAGTGAAGAACCCAAAAGGATCTTGAGCTATACATTTCTGACAAAGAAGTAATAATTAGAATATAAAAACAGATCAATGGGAAACAAAACAAAAAACCAAGTAACCCATCTGACTGAAAAATGGGCCTGGGAACACTGAACTTGGCCATGGAAGCACATGCCTTTAATCACAGCACTCAGGAGAGAGAGGAAGAAGCAGCACTCGTGAGTTTGAAGACAGTCTGGTCTACATAGAAATTTCCAGGACAGCACAAATAGAACAGCAAAAACAAAATAAATGTTTATTGTCCCAAATCAAAACTTTGTGATTCTTATCCCAGTCAGAATGGCAAAGAACAAATGCTAAGGGGTGAGGAGGAAGGGAGCCCCTACTCACTACAAAGCTCTCCTCCAGTATGGAGAATTCTCAAAAAGCTAACCACAGTCGGGCAGTGGTGGCACACGCCTTTAATCCCAGCACTTGGGAGGCAGAGGCAGGTGGATTTCTGAGTTCGAGGCCAGCCTGGTCTACAGAATGAGTTGACAGTCAGGGCTACACAGAGAAACCCTGTCTCAAAAAAACTTAAAAAAAAAATCGAAAAAACAAAACAAAAAAAGCTAACCATAAATCTGCCATCTGACCCATTCCACCCTCCTGACACCAGCTCAGCTATGTCCCTTGGCTCTAACAGTCAGAGATCAGAAACAGCCTGATGTCCCTCAAGAAACAAGTAGTCAGTGAGATGTGGTGCATATACATTGTGGAGTGCTGCTGGGCTACAAACACACCAAAATGAAAGCATGGAGTCTGTGGGCAAATGGATGGAATCAGAAGATATACTGAAGCCGGGTGTGGTGGCACACGTCTTTAATCCCAGCACTTGGGAGGCAGAGGCAGGCGGATTTCTGAGTTTGAGGCCAGCCTGGTCTACAAAGTGAGTTCAGGACAGCTAGGGATACACAGAGAAACCCTGTCTCGGAAAAAAAAAAAAATAGAAGATATACTGAGAGAACACTGCATGTTCTCATAAGGGTCCTAGCCCTGCATCTTACTCTAGGAAATGTAACTACAAAAACCATTAGTAAAAAGGAACCTCTGCCCAGGTGGAGGGTGAGGTAGGGGAGCAATAAAGTAGGGAATAGCAAAGTAGAGGTGACTGGATGGGGATCAGGAAAGAGCAGGGTGCGGACTCTAATTAGGAATGCCTAGAGGAGGAGGTAGCAGGAGAGAGGAAGGTAAAAGAGTAAGGATGTCTGAAAAGGCCATAAGGACTCACACTATTAATTACCTACTTAAGAAAAACCTACAGAACTGACTGGCAGCTGAGATGATCAGCCTGCCAGCTCTTCCACAATGGTACTACCAGAGCAAGCACAAGTCTGGCTAGCCCAACCAATGCCACCACTGGCTAGCTCAGCTCAGCCACACCACAGTTCTCTGTGTTGCCCAGTCAAGGTAAGGGAACCATGCTCCCAAGTGCTGGAGCTGGCATGGGGCTAGGCCAGCTCTCCTGCTTAAACCCTCAGGACTGGCTCACCCATGCCTTCACCATTATCATGATGGAAAACATGGCAGCCTGCAAGCAGACATGGTGCTGGTCTCTAGTCTTTGTTGAGAGAGGCACAGCAGAGAACTGCTGGCATTGGAGCTGGTCCTGGTGGCTCCTGCTGACTCATGCCTGGACTGATGGTATCCTGACACTATTGAATTGTACTGCTGGTATCCTGGCAACAAAGATTGGAATCGCCCCAAAGAACTTCTAAACAGAGCCACATCCCCTTGTCCTATTTACCATTTTTTCTCCCCTACCTTTGGACAGTGGGCTAGAAGCAGGGCAGCTGCATTTGAGAACCCTTATTAAAGTAAGTTTTTAAAAATCTAAGCCTACAACCCAATTACAATTCCCGGCACCCACTAATTTAAGGAGAAATGATCTACATTTTTCACAGGAATCTTCCCTATCTTAAGTATTTTAGTTACAAAGGGGAAACTTTTTTTAAAGTTAAGCAAGTAGAAACCAGCTTAATATCACCAGCTGGTGGTAATAATGACCCTGCTTCACGTGCTGTAGGGAGAAGGCATATGACTTCTGTATCATCCATCCCTGGAGAAATGGCTAGATAGCAAGAAGCACTGGCTGCTCTTTCTAGAGGACCTGGGTTCAAGTCTCAATACACACATAGTTGCTCACAACCATCTATAAATCCAGTCCCAGGGGATCCGATACTCTTCTGGTCTATGTAGACACTTGGTGTATGTTGTATACAGACATACATACAGGCAAAACACCCATATACACCATATACACAAAAATATTTTTATTTTTATCCAGTGGACTAGAACACTTATTGCTCTTATAGAGGACCAGGGTTCAATTCCCAGCACCCATATGGTGGTTTACAACACAGCTTCTAACACCCTCTTCCGACCTCTTTTTGCCCCAGGCCCGCGCGCGCACACACACACACACACTCATACATACACACTTGCAGGCGCTTATAATTTTTACAAATTATTCAGACAAGCATGTCAAAATTACTATTCTGTATAAGTAAACTCAAGAAAGGGCTGAGCAGTTATGTGGCTGCTCTTCCAGAGAAGCTGCGTTTGATTCCCAACACTTATGTGGCAGTTCTGTCTGCAACTCCAGTTCCTAAGAATGGAACACCTTCTGGCCTCTTCAGGAACTAGGCATGAAAGTCGTACATACATGCAGGTAAAGTAGCCATGCACAAATAAAAAATAAAAAGAAATCCAGGCATTGTGTGGCATACCTATAAATCCCAGCACTTGGGAAAGAGGAGCAGGGGATCTTGAGCCAGCATGGTCTACAAAGTAAGATCCAGGCCAGAGCTACAAGAGAGACTCAAATACACAAATAGCCATACTGAAAACAAAGGGCCAGCCAGATATGTTAGGATACCCCTGTAAACCTAGCACTTATGAGGTAGAGGGGAGGACCATCAAAAGGTTCAAGGCTAGCTTCAGTTGCATAATGAATTGGGAAGCAACCCTGCCAACATCAGACTCAGTCTCAGAAACATAAAGCAGATTCATGGAATCTTTCTTATCTTACCTGTGCCCTATATCCCCCTTATGAGTAGAGGCACTGTCTCCTACAGAACTTGGCAACACAATAACTCTCCCTAGGAACTGAAAGTAATACAGATCTTACTTGCAATGTTCTGATCTATCAAGGTACTGCAAAAGAACCGATTCCTATTTCACCTAAGGTTCCCACGTAGGAAAGATAAAGGTACTACTTTTGAAAGCTACCTGAAAGTTACCTGAAGCAAGTTCTTACAGGAACACAGCAACAACCTTGGCCCTATGGCTAAGATGCAATGAATAGCTGGGAAATGGAGACACCAAAACCAGAAAGGAAGTCAAAATACACACAAACCCAAGGAAAACATACTCAGAAAAGACCCAAGTTCTCAAGAACTCTCCTCAAGCCAATGTAAAGAACTTGAATATGTGTTTCTCCAAAATACCATTCTCCCTTGAAAGGATACTCAACTTTGATCAGTTACCACTATATCAAGTTAGACTTAATTAAGAGAGTGATTACTTGCTGAACTTGCTAACTGAAATGATATTCAACACTGATAATCAAAGCCATAATGAGCCAGTATTTCATATCCATTAGAACAGCCATTATCAAGTAAGTTAGAGTGGGCATGTAATCAGTGGTATGCATTTTTTTTTGTCATTGTATTTTTTTCAACTTTTATTAGATATTTTCTTCATTTACATTTCAAGTGTTATCCAGAAAGTTCCCTATACCCTCCCCCCTCCCGGCCCTGCTCCCCTACCCATCCGCTCCCACCCCTTAGCCCCGGCGTTCCCTTGTATTGGGGCATATAAAGTCTGCATAACCAAGGGGTCTCTCTTCCCACTGATGGCCAACTAGGCCATCCTCTTCTATATATGCAGCTAGAGACGCGAGCCCAGGGGGTACTAGGTACTTCATGGTTATTCTTCCACCTATAGGGTTGAAGACCCCTTCAGCTCCTTGGATACTTTCTCTAGCTCCTTCTTCCTTGGGAACCCTGTGTTCCATCTAATAGCTGACCGTGAGCTTCCACCTCCATGTTTGCCAGGCATTGGTATATTTTCCCCCGAGACAGCTATATCCGGGCCCTTTCAGCACCATCTTGCTGGCATATGCTATAGTGTCTATGTTTGGTGACTGATTGTGG
>LR749853.1:1251836-1344336 GCA_902729485.2 Mus minutoides
CTGCCCGAGGAGACCTGGTGTTGGTGCAGACCAGAAAGGACCCGCTGTTCTGCCCTGGGCCTTTATCAATCTCCTGGCTGATGTCTCAAGTTCCACGAGATTGGGCCAGAACAGAGGCTGTGTTCCCCTGCTCACCTCAGGTCCCAAGATAGCTTGGGGAGTCCCGAAAGAGCCTAGGAGAGTGCCCTGGGCCACCAAGCTGGTGCTGGGCGGGCCAGACCAGACCGGAAGGGAGGGGCTGTTCTGCCCTGGGCCACTATCAATCTCGCCTCTGGTGTCTTAGGTTCCATGAGATTGGTCTAGAACAGAGGCTTTGTCCCCCTGCTCACTTGAGGTCCCCAGATAGCTTGGAGAGTCCCGGAGGAGCCTAAGAGAGTGCACAGCACCTGAGGCCCGAGCCTTGAGCTCCTGTGATCTTAAAGTCCTGGAGTTGCTGGGCCCAGAGGAAAATGGTGGGGTGGAGGGTGCTCTGGCTGGGAGAGGCCCAGCCTCCGGTGGGGCGGAGTTCTCGGATCCTGCCACTAGGGGGTAACTGCTGACCCACTGCTCCCAACACCACCTCTGCACTGCACTCAAGCGTAACCAGGATGCGATCGATCTTAAAGTCCTGGGGTGTGTGAAGCGCAGGACAGGCCCTAGCTGCGTCCGCTGGGCTCAGAGGAAAGATGGCGGGGTGGCGGGTGCTCTGGCTGGGAGAGGCCCAGCCTCCGGTGGGACGGAGTTCTTGGATCCTGCCCCTGGGGACAACTGCTGACCCACTGCTCCCAACAAGTGGTATGCATTTTTATAGCAAGCACAAAGTCCTAAGTTGATTTCCAGAACCATAAAATAAATATGGAAACAGACATAGATATACAATACTGGAATTCTGTGTACTGATGATATGAATCCAAGTAGATAAAATGTAGAGTAAAACAGTAAATTAGTACTTGGCTTTTAGAAGGAAAGTCTGATGTGTGTATATTACGAGATGGATCTCTGCTGAAATCATGCAGCTAGCCAGGCTGTCACTCATGCTGTGATCACAGTACTACCCGAGAGCCAAATTCATAGCCAGCCTGCACTGAGTTCCAGACCAGCTTGGTTTACACTGATACCCTTCACCACCACCACAAAACCATGCTGCATGGGACAGACAAGACACAAAAGTAAAGATACTGTAACTGCCAACTTGACACAACTTAGAGTCACCTGGCAAGTGAGTCTCGATAGGGGGCTGTCTGTGAGTATGTCTGTGGAGAACTGTCTGAATTACCCTAACCAGGGTGAGAAGACTCAGCTCACTAAGGTCAACACCATTCTCTAAGCAGAATTCCTGAGCACAGAAACCAAGCTAAGCACATGTAAACTCATGCATTTACTCTACTGGTGAGTAGCAATCTGAAGTTCCTCCCTTGACTTATCTACAGTGCCAGACTCAACAGTAGGCTGAAATAAACCCACTTCTCACCTAAGTTGTAGGTTGGGTTTTGCTGGGGTGTTTTATTACACCAACAGAAGAGTAAACAATAGTTTGAAGAAAGCAAACAAGCAGAAACAGACAGAAACAGGGTCAGATGTTAAATCACTACTAAGCTGGGCACAGTGGCTCAGGTCTCAGTGGCTCACGCCTCTGATCCCAGCACAAGAGAGGCCAAGACAGGAGTTCCAAGTCAGCCTAGACTACAATGACTGATAGCATGAGACCTCCTATGGGAAAAGCAGATGGGATACAAGAACAAACAGAAACAGATAAAAATGGTACATTCAAAACCACTGATAAAAAGGGCCTCAGGGAGAAACTTCACTACACCGGACTTAACTAGAAAATTAATCTCAGAACTTAATTAACATGACAATCGTCTAGAAATGAAAGGTAATTTTTTTTTAAAGAGAGTATCCAAAAACTAAAGGGTGACAATAAGAAATATAATCCCTATGTAGCAGATATTGTATTTTAAACTATTAATTTTCCTCAAATTAATGTCAGGTGTCATTTCAGAGCAGAAAGCTCATTAAAAAAAAACAAATAAATATTAATGCCATTTATAATTACATTCAGGAGAGCCACATGTGGTACCCATACCACTAATTTCAGCCCTGAAGGGTAGAAAAAGGAGATCATTAAACATTTGGGGCCAACCTGGGCTACATTATAAGCATGCAACTTGGAAATCTGCCACTTATTTGATGAAGGCTGTTTCATTATCTTTTCTACAGGTCAAATTACAAGAGCTTGACCCAAGTACTCAATTTTGAAAACAAGGAACCTTGCTATCAAATGGGATGGCTTTGAGATGAAGCAGGGAGCCTGAAGTCAAAACCACAGTCAGTAAAACTAAGAGCTAAGCAGGGATACTGGCAGCCAAGGACAGAGGCCCATGGGCCCAACTTGGGTGGGTCAACCAACTCTACTTTAGTATAACAGTATAATTTGGTTTTGCTCTGTAATTAGGTGTATACTGATGAAAATCTTCCAAAGAAAAAGAACTTGAAAAACATTTTTAATAAAAAATAGAAAACAGGTCTGTGAAAGAGGCTGTTTTGTCATCTTCCTACAAGAGGTGGCATTTAGTACACTATATAGGACTGAAGAGTTGGTTCAGCAGTGAAGAGCACTTGTTGCTCTTGAGGGAGACCAGGGTTTGATTTCCAGTACCCACATAATGGCTCAAAATTTTCCCAGGGGATCCAATGCACTCTTCTGACCTCCACAGACACCAGGCATATACCCGGTATATGTACATACATGCAGACAAAACCCTCATGCACATAATGTAATGATCTAAAAATATTAAAAATGCCTAGATCCACAAGAGGTACATTGATGAAGGATCCCTGTCAAAGAACTGTCCTGCTCACAAGGTGATGTTTACCATATGAATTAACCTAGTTAAGAAGCCTCACAAGAACGCAAAGAAGCACATATTTTAGGTAATTTTAGATCCTGTGAAGCTGACCATCATCTATCTAGTCATGTGGACTAACCATCACAATGAGTGATGTCCTATTCTATCTCCCAAATTTTGGTTACCTAGTAGTCATCATGGTTACAAAATGAAAGGTGCCAGGTATGGGAGGCAAATGCCTTTACTTCCAGTGAGAGCTAGAGACTGGTCTACAGAGTGAGTTCCAGGACAGCCAGGGCTACAGAGAAAACCTATCTTGGGGGTGAAAAAATAAAGAAAAGAAAGAAGAGGAAGAAGAGGGAGTAAAGGAGGAAGAAAAAAAAGAGAGAAGGAGGAGAAGCAGCAGCAGCAGCCAAAGGCTACCCCCAGGTTTGTTTATTCATATTTATTTTGTTTGTGGTGACAACTTCTTTATCTCATAGCTGTCTGGCTATGATCTCCAGCCATGCCTCTACTGGTATGAACCACCATACCCATTATCTTTTGAACACATGTGAGACATTAGAAATGTATGTACCACCTGAGGCAGATGATCATGAGCCACATCTAATAGGTTATTTTAATTAATGCTACAGATATTATCTACAGGGATAAAAAAAATCATATTAGTTAAGAAATTAGTTAACTAATTCCCACTAGTTAAGAAATGTCTTAAGAGGCTTAGAAAAGAAGAAAAAAAGAAATTCCTTAAGAAAAGTTATTTAAATCTTGTATATTTAAATAACTTTTCACCATGTAGTCCTTGCTGTCTTAGAATCACTCTATATACCAGACAGGCCTTGAACTCAGATCTCCAGCTCTTTCACACATGATACAATTAGGAACTATGAGAGCGCCTATGTCTTCTTGACTGGCAATGTGAGGGGCAGTACTTATGATAAGGCTTGTCCTTAGTTGTAGAGTCTTACCCAGATTTCCTTGCTCGACTGTCAGCACCATCTCATCCATCACTACAGCCCGAAAGTCCAATTCCTCTTCACAACATTTGGCCTTCAACGCTCGTAGGATCTCTTTCTGTGGGTAGTCTTCTCTGATGCGGCGATCTGTCAAGAACCACAGCTTACCAATCACTGAGCTACACATCTCGGTCTGCTTGGTCTTCCTTTTCTGGATTAGTTGATGTAAACTTCTATCTAGATGGGAAAGGAGATACACATGAGATTGATGAAATTTCACAGATAAAGTTCTATGCTAACTAAACACAGAAGTGGAGAGGAATATCTCCAGCTTATCTGACTACTTAGGCACAACACAGGAGGATCAAGAACTCAATGTCATATTTGGCTGCATAAAGAATCTAAGGCCAACCTCAGCAACCCTGTTTCAAACAAATACCGTCTCCCTGCTGGTATTATGGACATCTTCTCAGAAAGTAAGATTTCTCCATTTCCCCTGGGGAAGCTAGCAATACAGCAGGTTACAGAGCACAAACTGTTGTCTGGGAATTATACTTAATCTGCACCTACACACTGGCTCACAACCATCCAGTTCCGTTCAACACCCTCCTATGACTTGGTGTCACATGTGGGCAACAGGCAAGCATATACTGCAAAAAGTGTACATGCACACTTAATAAACCTAAAAAAAATTAATGATACAAAATCTAACTCCCAGCTGAGCATGCTGGTGCACACCTTTAATCCCAGGCAGAGACAAGTGGGTCTCTGGAGACCAGTTCAGGACTGCCAGAGCTACAGAGAGAAACCCTGTCTTGGGAAAAAATTCCCTTCCCTTTCTAGTATGATTTTATACAAATTGCTTATACAAATACAAATCGTTGGCAATATCTAATATTCTCCATCATTAGATAACCCATTAAATTTGAGTTTTACATTTAATTTTCCCTTGCTCTTTTACAATGATAATAATAATGAAAAACTTGTATTGCTACATAAGCAAAACCCAGCATCTTAGGTAGTAACTTAAAAGAGAAAAGACTTTGATAATGAAAGGAGTCCCACATAATGTAAGCAAACCCCCATGCCCATCACTGTACACCACTGCTCAGGGACAGCACTCTTACTCAGTGTTTAGTTTAGTTTGTGCCCCTTCTTTAAATAGAAATTTTGAAACATATTTTACTAGAGTGTAAAAAATGAGGTTGTCTTTCCCACAGAGTGCCATTTCTCTGAGTCTGAATCAGATAAAAGCTGTAAAAACTGTCTTCCTGAAAAGCAAATAGTTTATCACTCAGTTTGATAATAAAGAGAACGTTTTAAACACCTATTTTAGCTAAGTTTGAGGCCAGCCTGTTCTACAAAATGAGGCCTTTTCACTCCCTTTCAAAAAAAAAAAAAAAACAACAACCCTAAACCTTCCCTTGCCCACAGCATCCTGGATGTGAGCATGTGAGCGAGGGCTAACTCCCCAACCCTACTGACATCCCTCACTTCCATCCAGAGCTCATCAAAAGTTTACTGATACATTCAGTTGACATGCTTAGTTGAAGTCACTGATGCAGAGCATGTGATCAGATGGAATTATGACTATCATGCCATTCAGCATGGACTTCAACCCAGAAACAAAGGTCAAGATCAGAAGGAAGCAAAGGCAAGGCAGATCAGCAGGTTCCTGAGTAGCAAGACAGAACTGGTCTTTCAATGGACCCTTCCCCACTTTCCCAGATATCATCTGAGGAGGACTTGTTTCACAAACCCATATGGTAAGCAGACAGACCCTCAGCATTTTGGCTTGCCAAGCATACCACTAAATCATCTACTGATGCTAATTCTTCTACATCACAACCATTCTATCACAAGGTAATCCAATGGTTTTAAGCCAGAGGTTAATCTCTGCTACATACAATAATAACTCAATTAAAGCTAAGAAGAAATGCAGCCAATGCCATCATTCCCAATTTTGGAAAATTTTAAATTACAATGATTGTGTAGTTTAAGATAATTAAATCTCATTAGAAGATATCAATAATAGAAATAAAAATGTTTTTATTTTCCTGATATCCTATAGAGCCTACAAGATACAAACGTATGCTCCCTTTTCCTTGAACAGAAAGGGTTTTTTTGTATGTGGTGATTTGTTTTGAGACAAGGTCTTACTTCCAGCCTCAACTTTCCTCAACTAGCATGTCACTATGCCTAGCCAAACCTTTTTTTCTACAATGATTTTCCTGATAAGATTTTTACTTTAGCCGGGCATCCCAGCACTTGGGAGGTAGAGGCAGGCAAATTTCTAAGTTCGGGGCCAGCCTGGTCTACAGAGTGAGTTCCAGGACAGCCAGGGCTACACAGAGAAACACTGTCTCAAAAACAAAAAGGAAAAGAAAAAAAAAGAAAAGAAAAGAAAAGAAAAGAAAAGAAAGGAAAGGAAAAGAAGGGGATGGCTCAGCATGAACTGTTCTTACAGAGGTCATGGGTTCAGTTCCCACTTCCCACATGGTGGTTCATCACCACCTATAATTCTGTTCCAGAGATTCTGATGCCTTCTGGCCTCTGCCAGCATCCAGGTATATATGGTGTAATATACATACAGCCACACACTCATTCATATATATATATATATATATATATATATATATATATATATATATATATATATATATAATAAAAATATATTTTAAAAACCATTTCAAACAATAAATGAGCTAATGAGAGACCCTGTCCCAAACAAAGGGGGAGAAGAAAGGGGAAATGAGGACAATTAAAACTACTTTTGATTCTATCTCCTCAGTCAGGATGGTTATCAAGTAAAGATAACCAATAATGCCGATGAGGAAAAGAGAGAAATGGTTATTTGCTATTGTAAGAACACTAACAGGTACACCAATTACTGAAATTTGTATGGAGATTTCAAAAACAAACAAGCACACAAAAAATTGTACCATATGACCTAGCTATACCACTTCTGGGTATATACCCAAAGAACTCTAAACCCTACCAGAGGTGTCTGGATATCACAAGAGCTAAGAAATGGAATGAGTTTAGAATAGATAATGAAATGTGATGCACACATGAAATTTTATTCAGCTTTAAAAAATGGCATTTACAGAAAAAAAGAACTGGAAACTAGAGTATTATATAAAACAAACCAGACAAATATTGTTTACATGTGTGCACATAAATGGGTGGAATCATGAAAGAGGAAATCTTAAGGAAAAGAAGAGAGGGCAATATATGTATGAGATAGGAGGGCAGGGCTAAGAATAAAGCAGACACTAGCAAGGGAGGTGAGTAGTAGGTGACAATTCTGTCTTGAAGGACTAGAGAGATAGCTCAGTGGGTAAAAGCACTGACTGCTCTTTCAGGTCCTGGATTCAATTCCCTGCACCCACACGACAGCTCATAACTGTAACTCCAGTTCTGGAGAACCTATAGCACCCTCACACAGATATATATGTAGGTAAAACATCAATGCAAACAACAACAGCAGCAGCCCATTACTTTGACTGCTTGGTTCCCCCCCCACCATATTTTTATTTACGTAGGGTATGTAAGTATATGGGCTTATGTGGAGGTCAGAGGACAATTTTTAAAAGAAGTTTGGGGGGGGGGGCTGCAATCAGGATGTAAAGTAAATAACTGAAAATTAGCCTCTCCTTCCACCCAGAGGTTGAGCTCAAGCTGTCTCACTAGGTGGCAAGAGCTATGTCTGTGCCCTATAATGCTAATCTAAAAATCTAATAGGAAAAAAATTGGACTGGAGATATAGCTTGGCTGTTTTGAGTGCTTGCCCAGCATACCCAAGTCCCTGGGTTCAAACTCTACACATAAACCAGGTGCACACCAGTAGTTCCAGGGCTCAGGATGTGGAAGCACAAGTTCTCCATTCAAGGTTATCCTTAGGCTACATTAAGACTGAGGTCAAACTGGGACAATGAGACCCTATCTGAAAAGTCAATAATTGGGAGAAGCCTAGGGAGACGGCTGTGTTGTTAAGGTGTTTGCTTTGCAAGCACAAGTATCTGAGTTCAGATTCCTAGTACCCATATAAAAGCTGGGTATAGCAGTCTATAAACCTGGTACTAGCAGGAACTGAGATAGGCAGATACTGACCAGCTAGCCTATCTACTTGGAGGAGAGATCCCAGCACAAAAAAACAAGATAAGTTACCCAGACTTCATACAAATATACAGACAAGCACACAGACAGATAAGCCATATAGCACACACTGTTAATTTCATGTTAATTGTGTTTTTAAGTGTAGAAAGTCTACCCCTTCAATCCTTCAAAGCCAGCAGAACTACACAGCAATTTTCAAGACAGCCTGGGTTACAACAGTTAACACCCCAACTCTAAAAACCAAAACCAGGGAGTTGGAGAGATGGCTCAGTGGTTAAGAGCGCCAACTGCTCTTCTGAAGGTCGTGAGTTCAAATCCCAGCACCACATGGTGGCTCACAACCATCTATAATGAGATCTGATGCCCTCTTCTGGGGTGTCTGAGGACAGCTACAGTGTACTTACATAAATAAATCTAAAAAAAAAAAAAAAAAAAAAAAAAAAAAAAAAAAAAAAAAAAAAAAAAAAAAAAAAAAAAAAAAAAAAAAAAAAAAAAAAAAAAAAAAAAAAAAAAAAACCCAAAACAAAACCAAATTGAGCCAGAAACAGCTCAGCAGGTAAAAATACAGTACAAGCCTAAGTCTGACACACGAATTCACTCCCCAACCTGAGCTTGATCCAGGGACCCTGAGTAAAAGGAAAACTGAAAGTGTCCTAACTCTCACACTCACACTACAGGCAGCATTTATCTAACAGCAAGGATGCCTCTAACACCTGATTGGACTGTCTCCCCTTCCCACTTCAGGCTCACCAGCACACAATAATTAAATGCATTTGATTTTATCAGGTTCTGGGGATGAATGAACCTTACCTATCTCTGGCTCTAAGGAATACTTTGCACATACTATTTCAAATCAGTAGTATAATAGCCATCACAGATGAAGAAACTTCATTAAAAGAGCTAAAGATAGAGCCAGGTGATAAAGGGCCTGGGTTAAATGTCCAGCACACAAGGAAAGAGAAAGACTGAGACTTCCCTCTCCATCAAATATAACTTAGCAGCAGAGCCTACATCTTCAGAGAATTTACTACCCTAAGTGTCAAAAGAGTCTGTTCTAATCACACTATGTAGTAATATTTACTTGATAGTAGAATCTTATCTTTTACACTTTAGATTTGGTCAAATCTGTTTATCAAAGCTTTTTCTCCCTAATTCAATAGATCCTAATGTCTAAAAATCCTTTCAATCCAGAGAAAATACAATTTAGAATTCACATAAAATTAGACTGATCATATATCACAGATATAACTCTTGAGTATGTATTTGCAATGGTGAAGTATTTTCACTGTGCCTAATATGATTGAAGGTGTTGAGTGCACTCTACAGCCCCACCTCCCAAAGGCAGATATGAATTTCTGTTGAAAAGGAAAAGAGGCTTCATAGTGAAATAAAAAATATTAATAGAAATAGATATATTTCTTTGTAATTCCTTTGAGACGGGGCTTGTTTGTGTAACCCTGGCTGCCTGAAACAGGTTAGATTGGCCTCAAATTCAGAGATTCACCTGTGTCTGCTCTGCCTCTCCCAAGGGCTGGTGTGCTATCATCACCCTTCTTTGTCATTCTTAATAAAACAGCTAAAGTTGTGTAGGAAAACTCAAACCATCACATCATAGACCATCCCCGCTATCTGATCACAAAAGCCAGAAAATAACGTCCTGACTTAGGGATTCCTACATATCCTCACTTCTAAGATCACTGCTTCCATGTCCTGAGGGACAAGCCTCAACCTCACACACTTCAAGGCAGACAGATACCTCTTTTCATGACACTAAAGGGGGTATTTATTTTATATGTGACCATTTTTCTACCCAAATTCAATATGGTCCCTCTATCAAAAAGACTAAAATCTTTATTTATTAAAACCACAAAAGGCAACTGAGATCTGGCAAAGGCAACACTTGTAAACACAGACAAGTACCTGCTCTTTCCTACAAGATGTGAAACATGGATGTAGGTAAAAGGTTGAAAAAACTTTCACTTAGGAGGAAAAATACTTTTATTTATTCAAATGCACAAAAACGAAAAAAAAAAAAAAATGGCATTGGTCAGGGACCCTGCAGGAGTGTGGCCCAGATGTGCTGGGCTGCCCAGGGACTCTGGTCACTATGGGCATCACCTGCCTATGTCTAGGAGTTGCTTCCTGGTCCTGGGGATAGGTGCATGGGAGTAACTACAGAGGTCAGGACTGACTTGATTTTCTGAGATGGTCCTGACTGCCCTCAATGTTGCTCACTTCCAGTCGTGGGTTGGTGGGCTGAGGGGAGAGGCCGTGTTGCCCCACCCCAACCCCAACCTACTTCCCAAAGTAGTTGTGAAGATGGTGCTGGTGTCTCCCACCCCCTACCCACCCCGCGATGGTGCTCATGTTCGGCAGGCCTGTTCCTGTGCACCACAGCTAACTAAGGTGCTGCAGAGCAGGGTGGCCGAAACAAAAGCTAGCAAATCCCAGGCCTGGGACAAAACCCCAAGTGAACACTGTACACACCGCCCGCCTGCCATCCTGGCAGCTGCTGCTCCAGTGGCCATTGCCTCCACCTTACTTGAGTGTTAGGGGACAGACACAGCATGTTCATGGCCCAGTGGGCCACAGGTGCTCCCGGTACAGCTGCAAGTCCTTTCCTGAGCCCATAAGAAACGGGAAGCCACAGTAAACTGACAATGGTGCATAGTGGCCCCAGGCACCCTGTGACTGATGGGCCTAGTACAGGATAAGGCTGCCTCAGTCATCCTTGCCACTCCAACCCAAGGTTGCTGCAGGGCTTTGAGCTCAGGAACTGATAGAAAGCCCTACAGACTGNCCTCCCAGTTCCCACCCTCAACCTACACAGCTTTTCTGACAGCCTGGCCTGTTTGTAACTTGATGCAGCATTGCTCTGTCTTGTGATGACCTCTGTACTTAACGGGTGCATTGTTCTCTTCCCTTGGTTCCCCCAAGGCATCTCACACATTGTTGCTGCCTTTAGACACAGTATAATAAATAAAGCCGTTTTCACTTGAAAAAAAAAAAAAAACTTTCACTTACAGTCCACAAAGCACTTTCCAGACATTATCTCTTTTAAGCTACATATGATACAGATGAAAAGGGGCATGTATTATAACAAGAACCTATCCAAGATGCTACAATAAAAGCGAGGAATAAAGGTTTTCTGGTTTCAGTATTTTTGAAAGTATATTTAGCAAATGTTCCTTCCCTATCATTTCCCCGCCACTACTGTGCCTACTCTTCCCTTAGACACCCCTCCCTGAAAATCAGATTTCTCTTCACATTTTACTATGCACAAATTCTATCAATGAAAACTTGGATAAAGGGAAAACTCACTTAGGTTTTTAAGCCAAAATGGTTATATATATAACAAATACAATGCTAGTTTACAATGTAATCAACAAAACCATTCCTCTGACATAGTACTGATGGTGTTTAGCAGACAGGCCCAATAAATAATCTACAGGGCCAGACTGCCATGTAAACACAGCTACATACTCTAGGCTTTCATGAAGCTACAGTCCTATTTTTTTGGCTGAACGTTTAGGTTGAATGAGCTGTAGTAGTACTGCAACTTCTCTAAGTCATCCTTCTGGCACATGTTCCTCCTCTAGCCCCTCTTTCATCAAGCATCCAAAATACGGACACTGGGACAGTGGTACAGGCAGCCCATTGAATGAAAATAGGTCAACCCTGACAAGCCATAGCTTGACCCTTGACAACTGTGTAAATAAAGCCAGGGCCCAGGAGCCTCAGGAAAGTAGATCTCAACCTGTAACCTGTAGATCATGATCCCTTTGGGAGTCAAAAGGCCCTTTCACAGGGGTCACTGAAGACCACCAGAAAACAGCAAAAAAACAGTAGCAAAATTAGTTATGAAGCAGCAACAAAAATAAATTTTATGGCTGGGGTTACCAACATAAAGTATTAAAAAATTGCAGCTTCAGGAAGGTTGAGAACCAGAAACTCTTATCTTGCTGACAATGATATCTGGAAATTCTTGTTACAGGATACTATAACGTTCTTGTTTTACACTACCCCTGTTCAGTTTTAGAAAGTTATTTCCTTGACCATTTGTGCTGTCAGCAAGAAATGGTTATCAAGTGTTTATGTTTCTCTTCATATAAACAAAACCATTGATTTTCTTTATGTTGACATTTATTTTGAATGGTATCTGAGCATTCCTATATGTGAACAAAAATACTACTAACCCTTGGCATGGTGCCTTGCCTCTTTAATCCCAGCACTCGGGAGGCAGAGGCAAGGGAATCTGAGCTTGAGACCAGCCTGGTCTACACAGTGAACTCTAGGACACGCAGGGCTATGTAGAGAACTGGTCTCAAAAAAGTAAATCAAAATAAAATTCTACTAGAAAGAGTAAACCATTGTATACCCAAATTTAATCACACCACCAAATAAAGCAAAAATAAGAAAAAGAATAAGACAAGTAGGCAGAATAAAGGATTCAATTAACTAATTCATATTAGCATTTCAATATCTAAGATATACTGTACCTGAAGATATCAAACTAAAGACAGAACTAGACAGTGCTAGCACATAAAAGAACAAAACAAACCATCATTGAGTGGACCAGCAAAAGGGCTTGGCAAATAAAACCACTTGCTATCTGATGACCCAACTTCTATCCCTGCAACCAAGGATGTAAAGCGTCCCAGCAAAAAGTTGTTCTCAGACCTACAGCTCATGCACAAACACATAAGTAAAATAAATAATTTTTTAAATGCCATAAGTAAGAAGTTTGATATCACATAAGGGAAATGCAAGCCTAAACCATACTGAAGCACACCTGAGTTCTCATAGAAAGGAGAAGAATGAGTTTGAGACCAGGTTAGCCTACAAAGACCCCCAACTCAAAAATTAAAGCTGGGCTCCAAATAGGACTCTGTTCACCGACACTCACAGTAGCATTATTCATAGTAGCTGTCAAGGATACATGAATAAGTGTACTTGTCTGTGTGTGTGTGTGTGTGTGTGTGTGTGTGTGTACACCAAAAACTATTCAGCCCTTTTTTGTTTTGTTTTTCAAAACAGGGTTTCTGTGTAGCCCTGGCTGTCCTTACTCTGTAGACCAGGATGGCTTCAAACTCCTATCTGGCTGCCTGTGTGTCCTGAGATTAAAGGTGTATGCTGCTGCCATTGCCCCTGCCACCACCACAAACACAGCCACCACTTCCAGCAGCAGCAGCAGCAGCAGTAGCTTAAATTGTTCGGATTCAAAAAGAAATTAATGTGGGGACTCAGCAGTTAAGAGCACCTGGGGTTCTCAGTCCAGTTCCAAGTAATCTGGCACTCTCTTGTGGCCTCCAAGGAGAACCACACACACACATGCAGGACACATACATACATGTAGGTAAGACAAAATATAAAAATTACTAAGTCTTTATAAAAAATGAAACTTTGATAAATGCTGTAAGTTGAATGAACACTGAGGACATGTTAAATCAAATATGACCATTATAGAAAAACAAGGCATGGTTTTACTTGTATGAGTTACCTATACAAGTTCCAGGACAGCCAGGGCTACACAGAGAAATCCTGTCTCGAAAAACCAAAATGAAAAAGAAAAAAAAAGAAAATGGATACTTAGCTTTGTTGAAAATGGTAAAGTGTTTAGTGTAATACGTGAAAATTAGAAAAAATAAAAAATAAAAACCCTAAGTGAACTGCGAAGTTTTAACACACTTCCAACACTAATCAGAAAAACATTACTCTTCACTTAAACTGTATGATGCTTTAGTTATTAAATTGCCAGCCTTTGATCTATCATCTATAGCCAACTAAAAATGAATTGTTAGAGGATTGTTACAAAGTATCTCTACAAGATGGTACAAAGTTTGAGGTACAAAGCACAATGTAGCTCAAAGTGTCAAACTTCCCCAAAGTTCCTTTCTAAACATTACTGGCTCTGATAAATGAATTTGAAAGCTACTCATTTACTGGAGCCCAACAGGATAAGAGAATTACTATTACTGTTGGGGGAAATTTACATAAGATTCCAAAATGTAGTTTTCTGATAAAATACAAAACTGAAATACTACTCAAGATGGGAGAGCAAAGCAATATAAGACAAGTGGCCTTAAATTACAAAGCAATGCCGTGTTTTGTTTCAGACTTTATGTCTAAGTATGAAGAGCATCAATTAGCTAAGTAGAATCAGAAGGGGGGGTTAAAGGTACAGAAGCATTTAGGTGATGAGTAAATTTTAAATTTTTTTTTTAATCATAACTCATGACATACTGACATTTTGTAGGAGAAAGGGTGTAAAATTAATCCGCACATAAACATAAGGTTGTTTACCAGCTTATTAACTGAGTTGGTATATATCATGAGAATCTGATATTTTACAGACATTGCTAGGAAATCTGGCAGATTAAAAAGTACCTTGATCAGCTTCAGCTAGTTGGGTTGTGGAGGCAGAGTCAGAGGCCAGCTTGGTCTAAAGAGTGAGTTCCAGGATAGCCAGGGCTACAGAAAAAGTCTCAAAAAACAAACAAACAACCCAAGAAAACCTAGTACTGTGATCAATGAAACTGGACTGCAAACTCTGGAGAGAATTACATCTGCTTAACTCTGCTGCTCTCCCAAATGGAGGACAGAAAGCACAGTATATATTAGACTGACAAGTTAAGGGTAGCGGAATTAAGGTGCTGGAGTGGACAGCAGTGTAGAGCAGAGTTTGGATAGATCCTAGTGCTCATGCAGGAAGTGGCTCAGAACCACCTGTAACTCCAGCTCCAGTTCTGACACCCTCTTTGGGTCTGAGAGCACCCACACTTGCTACACCCCACACACCATACAGATAGAACAGAGAAGAAATGTTTTGAGCTAACTGTGCCAAATACCAGACAAATATGTGTCCCATAAAATTCAATTGTAACCTAACCATCTTTGATGGTTATTCTTGTCAATTTGGATTTAGAATCACCTTGGAAATGCATCTCAGTGTGTCTATGAGGATGTTTCCAAAAAGGTTCACCTGGAGAGGGAACAACTACCCTGAATACAACATCAAGAGTGAGTGTTTTATGGATCTCCATCTGAATCAAAAGGCCAAAGTAAGCTACCAGCATTCATCTCATGCTACTTCCTGACTCCCCCCCTACCCCCCCAACACACACACTGCCCCCTTGCCTCCACACCATGAGGGACTGTATCCCCTAGAGCAGTGGTTCTCAACCTATGGGTTGTGATCACTTCAGGAGTCGCAACGGATATTTCCATTGGAGTAAAACTACCACAGTTTTGAAGTAGCAATGAAATGATTTTATGGTTGGGGGTCACCACAACATAAGAAATTGTATTAACAGGTTCCAGTATTGGGAAGGTTGAGAACCACTGCCCTAGAACTATAAGCCAAATTAAACCCTTCTTGTAACTTGCTTCATGTCAGGTATTTGGTCACCTTAACAAAACACTGGTACTTCAACTGCCAATGTACATTATTTTCCTTAATGAAGGGGTCCACATTGTCTAGTGATAGCCTGATGTCACTATCTACTGTTACCTCTCTGATTCAGAAATAGTTTTAACAGTTAAACTTGGAAGAACACAAAACTTTAGTAAAAGGGAGGGGCACTTGGGAGGTTCCAAGCACTCTAGCCTTGGGGGGTATAGGGGTAGATTGTAGCTTTTGTGTCTAAGGCAATTTGGAGAAGGGGAAAATACTGGAAAACATTAAAAACTCCAGCCTGGCATTTATTACTATGAAATCAGAAAGTCTTTTCTACAGACCTAAACTGTACAAATATACAGCACATGGATCTAAAATACACATGTACAGATTTTTTTGGAGGCTCCATACTCTTTAACAATCTTAATATGAACTGGGTGTGGTGGCTCACGCCTTTAATCCCAGCATTCAGGAGGCAGAGGCAGGTGGATTTCTGAGTTCGAGGCCAGCCTGGTCTACAAAGTGAGTTCCAGGACAGCCAGGGCTATGCAGAGAAACCCTGTCTCAAAAAACAAAAAACAAACAAATAAAAAAACCAATCTTAATATGACAAGCAAGAAAATGCCAAGTGAAGACAGTTTCTCTACTTAACCTTACTCAGCTTCTCTTGGAAAAACTGTATGTCAGCACAGCTAACGGTTTTTCCCTCATTTCAAAATAATGTAATGACTGTAATTTCTTCAGCTTTTAATGTTTATGACTTGGGATTACAGAATACTGTGAACTCACCTGCCAGAAGAAGTCTCTCTAGGAATCCACAGTATTAAAGCACTCACAGTGACTTACAATAAAACCCATCCTCTCGCTCTTCACATAAAGTCGTAGTTTTTCCTCCACCCACTCTCTCCCAGGTTATGATGCTAAGCCCTGAATAAAGCGACTCCTGCTTTATTTTATTTATTCTTCTCTGAGTGAAGAACCTATTCCTTGCCCTCAGTCCCCCCAGCCTCAATCTTCAGGGCCCAGCAGTTCAATGGCCAAAGAGGAAATGGGGGGGGCAGGGGAGAGAGATAACTTTGTCATTCTAACAGCCCATGCAACTACTGAAGTGTATATTCAATAGGAACTCAATTTTTTCCCCCATAAAACTGTCCAGTATAAAGTAACAGAAGCCAGATGGTAGCTGGTGGGCAGCGGGCAACAGGCTAAATGTAGGTTAGGTACTGAGCTCTTTATGCGATGTACAAAGAAAGGGGACCCAGGTGGTGGTTCTTGACTGGGTGACGGGTCTAGCTCGTAGATATTTTTTGTCAGAATCAGTCAAAATACTCCCCAACACATGGACTCCAGTACCTAAAGGAGCTACCAGAACACAGGGAGATGGAAATAGTTTGCCAAATTAACTAAGAAGCAGGACACAAGGGACTGGAAGAGACCTACTAGAAAAGACCAACAACGGTTTGGGTTACAACTCTGACTGAAATGTCCCTGTTTTCTTCCAAGTATCTTTAAATATATATTATCAACTGTTTTTAAACAGAAGAAATGACCTACCTGTTATGAAGAAGAGACTTAAATGGCATTTAAATCTATGGGATTTTGGTTAATGATTTCAAAGCCAAACAACGAAAAACCCTCCATATTCAACTGATATACTTTCCACATAGATTTGGAATTTAACCCAACTTCAGGCATTGGGAAAACTGAAGGCAATTGTTGGGAAAATAGCATTGAAAGAATTCACAGTCAAGTTACATACAGGTTGGTTAGTAAAAAACCTCATTGATCTAACACTCCGTTTCTATTCATGAATACAAAATGTTACAGAATACAGGGGTTACAAACCTAGGATGAGAAACATTAAATTAATAGGGCTTAAGTTGTTCTCTATCTGGATGTGGGGGATCTACTCTAGTCAAACATTCAATTTGGTAACCTTCTTTCTTCCTTCTTGTTCCAACGGTTGTAATAGGAAAAAAAAATAGAGTCGGCCGATCGCTACTCTAAATTTTACTCCTTGGGATGGACGTAGTAACATCAGGGTGAGGCTCGCAGCATCCTCCTGCCTCGGTCACGTCAAATTCTTCAGAGGAAACAAGGACAGTGGCGACAACCACACCCCTGAGGAGAGCCGAGCCAGCCCGTGGGTTTTACTCTAAGCAGCATTCCCAAGCTTACCACACCCCCTCGGCGACACCGGGCAACCAGCCTAATCTCACGCGGGCGACCGCCGCCTCACGCCCCCCGCCCGCACGCAGCCGACTCGCAGCTTCCGCCGACTGTGGTACCCAGCGACCACCGGCCTCCGGCGCCCGCCCCCGCGCAGCGCAGCGCAGCGCCGTGTCCGCTCCCGCCGCCGCCGCCGCCGAGCTCGGCTCCGGGTCGGCGGCCAAAGCCTCCGGCTCGAGGGCGCGCCCCCGGCCCACGCCCCCCGCCGCCGCCGCCCCGGGCGGCCCGCCGCTCACCTGGCCGGCCGGCCGCCGCCTAGAAGCAAGCGCGGGCCGCGGGAAGTCCGCTGAGGAGGGGGAGGGGGCGGGATGCCGGGAGCTGCCTCCTTTCTCCTCACCGCCGGCTCCCGCAGCCAGGCCGCGCGTCCTCACCCACTCGCCCACTTTCTCACGGCCTCGCGGTCGGCCGGCCTCTCCCTCCCTCCCCCCTCCCCCCGACGCCCGCACTCCCGTTCCTACACACTCGCTCACACCCGGCCGCCGCTCGCTCGCTCGCTCCCTCCCTCACTCGCCTGTCGCTCGACCGCGCGCGCGCGCGACCCCTCTCCCCCCCCCCTCCTCTCACATACACACAGCGCACGACGCCGGCGAGGCCGCCCCGCGTCCCCCAGACCGAGGCGCCGCGCGCCCCCCGCCCGAGCCGAGGACCCGCGCGGCCACGCCCCCGAGCGCCGCACTCGCGGGCGGGGGGCGGCGGCGGGGGGCGGGACAGGGCGGCGTGCGCGCTCGGCCGACTACCGACACCTGCGAGGAGACCGCCCCGCCGGCCGAGAGGCAGCCGCGGGTCGCGCGCTCGCTCGCGAAGGGGAGGCACGCGGGCGCTCCAAGGACGCGTCCCCCCCCCCCCAAACCGTCCTCTCGGAGCCGGGAAAACGGGTGGGGGGCGAGGTTTGTTCCGCTCGGCACCGCGAGAGTAGGCCGTGCCGTTGTGCGCCCTCCCGCCCCGCGCAGCCCCTCCTTGGGCTGCGGCCGTGAGCGCTTTGATGCCCTCCGACCCGCTCCGAGCCATCCGGGCGCGAGGTCAGGCCGGGGCACTCGCGCTGCCCGCAGAGGGGGCCAGCAACCCTCCCTCCCTAGCGACCTACTTCACCAGAAGGCAGAGATTTGGGGACAAAGATGATAATGGTAACTGTAATAGTCCGGATCTGCGATCGCACCGAAGACAATACCTCTGTATGGAAAGGCGCGTTGGAGGATCACAGGCAGGCGATCCTATGCCACAAAAATAAGCGATATGACAAATACTATGGGTTGGGCAGGTTCAAAGATCGACAAGGAACCTAGAGCCAGCTTGGCGAGTTGATATCAGAATAAAATATATTTTAGGAGCATTTCCTGCATCCTGAAACCTAATCATCCAAAGAAGATGCGAAACATTTGACTACAGCCCTCTACTTAACTCCCTTCTCTACACCACGAATGAAACCAAGGCTGGGGAAATGACGTCCTTTACAATTTAAATTCATTCCTAAATAACTTCAGACATCAGAGGTCCCAGATATGAGCTACAATTCAAACATTTTGTACACCGTGAAGTGAAGTCACCTCTTTCCACGCTTCTTAATCATGGGGAGGGGAAGGGAATATGGTCATAGCTACTGATTTCAGATACTGAATCTTGAAGACCAGCAGCACAGGTGGTTTTCTGTGGGTCACCACCCTTTCACAGAGGTCACCTAAGATCATGGAAAACAGATATTTGCATTACGATTCATAACCGTAGCAAAATTACAGTTAGGAATTAACAGTTGGGGGGGGGATTCACCCCAATATCAGGAACTGTATTAAAGCATTAAGAAGGTTGAGAACCACTGGTCTAGAGGATGGGTAAAATTGCTCAGATGACAAGGCACCTGTACAGCTCTGCCAAACCAGAAGACCACTTCCCACAAGTGTGGTCTAGCTCTACCTCTGTCTCCCCACATGTGAATACAGAGAATGTATAAATTTTAAGAGCTGTACAACAACCTAGGATTGGATGGCTGTTCCTGTTACCTCTGTGGTCTTCTGAAGAAAATTTGCCTCCCCAGTTACTTTAAAAGGGAGTTCCCTGCTGTATTAGTCAGGGTTCTCTAGAGTTATAGAATTTATGAACATCTCTATATATTGAATTTATTGTAATGACTTACAGTGTGTAGTCTTGACAATGGCCAGTTGTGAATGGCAGTCTAGTTAGGAATTGCTTGGTCCCATGAGGCTAGTTGTTTCAACTGGTCTCCTGTAAAAGAAGATTCCAACAGACATGTTGGCAAGAAGAGTGAATCTTCCTTCTTCCAAAGTCCTTATGTAGAGCTCCAGCAGAAGGTGTGGCCCAGATTATACCACCATGCCTGGATCTGGGACTTGTTTTGTCCCAGGCTGATCTCCTTGCCTCAATCTCCTGGGATTAAAGGTGTGTACTACCTTGCCTAAACCTGAGTTTTTCATGGCCACTGTACCTCAGGATCTCCATGTCAAGATCCAGGTCAGAAACCTATGTCTTCCAGCCTCAAGATCTGGATCACAGGTGTGCCCTCCAATTCTGGATTGTAGTTCCTTCCAGCTATAGTCAAGTTGACAACCAGGAATAGCCACCACACCTACTTTATTTAGAATTGTCATAAGGAGCTAGTAAGTACAGCAATTCCTCAATATCCATGGTAACTGAAGCTAGGACTCTTAGGGATATTCAAGTTACACATATGAAATGGAAGGTAGTGCTTGCATAGAACCTAAACCAGTATGACGATGCCATACTGAATTCAACAAATATACAAACGGACAAAACACCTGAACATGTCCCCAATTGTTTTGGGTTTTTGTTTGTTTGTTTGTTTTTTGTTTTTTCTTTGGAGACAGGGTTTCTCTGTATAGCCTTGGTTGTCCTGGAACTTACTCTGTAGATGAGGCTGGCCTGGAACTCAGAAATCCGTCTGCCTCTGCCTCCCGAGTGCTGGGATTAAAGGTGTGCGCCACCACGCCCGGCCCATCTCCAATTGTTTTAAATCTACAGTTGGTGAAGTCCAAATAAGGCACTGACATGAAGCACCTGCTAATTATGAGTGGCTATGCTATTCTTTGTTATATCATTGAGAGCAACCTAAGCTAACCTTTGTGAAGAGGGCTTGAAGAGGAGCCAATGTGAAGGTATGGTACACTGCCTTAAGAACGGGGAAGGAGGCCAGGCAGTGGTGGCACACACCTTTAATCTCAGCACTTGGGAGGCAGAGGCAGGTGGATTTCTGAGTTCAAGGCCAGCCTGGTCTACAAAGTGAGTGTTCCAGGACAGCCAGGGCTATACAGAGAAATCCTGTGGGGGGCGGGGGGGGGGGGAGACAAACAGGGAAGGAAGAAGGGAGGGCTGGAGTGAGCAGGGAGGAGTCAGACAAGGAAAAAAGGAACCGGGAAGGCTACTCTGATAGCCAGCCCCCTGGGACATAAAGCATGGTCCACCAAAGCCTATGCCTTCTAAAAAGCATTTTTTAATAAAGGGACACTTGATCACAAATACATGCCACAGACAAATTCCATGTACACACACACACACACACACACGTGCAGAGTTTGGCAGAGAGAGAAGTTGCACAGAGCATGAACAGCTTGTTCTATTGTAACAGAATCCAACTGATAGTAACTGTATACCTTCCAGAGAAAGTAGGTTGTGCAGGTGAAGCTGTAGGTATGTTATCAACTCACTGGCCACTTGCAATTTTAAAACTCTACCTTTCACCCACCATATTAGCTTCCCTGCACAACCTGAGTGTATGCAATATTGGTTTTGATGTATGCTAGCAGAAGGGACACACACAAACAAAGCCAAAGCATAGCATTTATGTGTTTTAGCATTAAAAAAGAACCAAGGCACGCATTAGGGACCTGGAAAGACTGCAAAAGTGAAGACCATCCCCAAGCTCAGCTCTGTCGTGCGCTGTCCCCGTCCAGCAGGAATAAGACACAAGACAAACAGGTTTCTTCCCCAACGGTTTACTCAGGAACTTGATGCACTTACAGCTTAGCAGAGCATGATGGCAAATGGCCCCACCGCGAGCAGCTTATTTAAACCCTGTCCTGGCCAATCACCGAGCTGCCCGTGGCTCGAGCTTAGACACCAGGTGATCTCAGGCTGCCCCGTGGCTCTCGCTCGGGCACAAGATCAAACCACAGCTGACACTGCCTAATGTCAATTAAGAGTTGTTTATGCCAGTACAGCTGAGTCGGTCAATGCTGTCTTTAAGGAGCGGCTGAATGGCTCCCTACATCTCCCCCTTTTTTATTTCATATGAACGAGTGGCAACCAGCTCTCCAAATCATTATGCTTTAGGTCAGATCATTTCTAGGCCAGGCCATCAAGCCCGTCACTGAGTACTCACGCAGCATAAGCCTACTAAGGCCCAGGGTAAGCTGGTATCCCCTGACAGCGTGGCCTCTGTTTTAGGCGACAACCTGCCTGAGCCTTAATCCGTTGGGACCTTTAGCAATCATAGCTGATAGGAGAAAGCACACTCAAAAGGCAAACATCACTGCTTAATTGCAGCAAGCCAAACTTGGGGGACTGGCTAACCTCCATGGCAACAGTGGCATCAGTCAGCATAGTAAGATCTCCTTTTCTTTGAACCTGAGTCATTTCACAGAGACACCACGGGCAACCGACAGAGACCAGGACCAGGCCTAAGGCTAAAGCTCCTTAATGCCCACCCAGTTCCCAGATGGGGCACTGCTTGTAGACTCTGTGCTGACGACTTCTTGATTATAGAGTTGCAGGCTTGACCAGCTTAACAATCCGTTCGTGGTCACAGGGGCCGTCTTTGTTCTTCACCTTCTTCACCAGCCATTCAGGCACCCACACTGGGTCTTGTTGGTCCTGTGGGAAAATACAAACAGCACCTTGTGCCCATGTCAGCACGGGATCGGGTCCTCGCCACAGACCCGTTAAGATATCTTTCCATTTACATCCATCTGCCAGATCTTAAGTGGCAGCAATCCTTTTGGATTTACACCTACATGAGATGGGTGCAGGTGTATCGCACACTGAGGACAATCCAAGATAATTTGTCACTCCAATGCCTCCTTTCTGCAATTGGCTTCAGCCTTGTGATCTTAGGAAAAATCACAGGATTTCTTAAAACTGAATCCAAGGGTTAGAGGGATTCACCTGTCTTATTTGTACACACCACTGCCCATTCGTTGTGTGTGTAGGGGGTAATTATGGCTTCTGGTTGTTTACCAAAAGAAGCTCCTATACTTATTTTCAGAGCCTTTGCTATCAGCTGTGCTATAGATTCAGACTTGAGCTACAAGTTTTTTCTAACACCTGTTATGTACTGGTTCGTTGGCAGTATGTTTTAAGATCTTTTAATATTGATGTCTTTAAAGAAAGCATCTGCTTGTGCCTCTGTCAGTTGGAACTTTGCCCCTTAGTTCTTAGTCATAGTTGGCCAGATTCCGTACTGAGAACTGGGATTTGTTCTGAACCAGTGAATTGAACAGACAATAACTAAAACAGACTTCACATGACAGACATGAACGGATTGGCATGCCAAGAACAGACAATACCTTACACAAAACACATTTTACCTTTACCTTGTATTCACTGCTGGCTCAAGTCTTCTTTATTTTCCTTTGCATATGCTTCCTCCCTGAGCCCCCCTTGTAGATACAAATCCTACTTTTCCCTTAGTTGGATACTTAGCATGACAACTGGGGAGTCACCTAATAATCTTTGGAAATCATTTAAAGTCCTCAAATTATCCTTCCTAAACTCTACCTTTTGTGGCACTGTTTTGTTCCTACTTTGGCTCCTAAATAATCCAACTGTGCTTGTGTGAAAGAATCTCTAGACATTTGACTTGAAGGGATCCGAAGTCTCACAAAGCTATAGATATTAATCATTATTATCCTGACTATCTTATCATCCTGTCCAGGTGAACAGCCACTCTCTTTCAGCTCTGTATCGAGCTGTCCACCTAGGTTGAGGAGGTGCTGCTTTACTTGTGGGACGTCCATATTTGGAATAAGCCACAGGACTCCATCCTGATACCAAAGAAACCATCGTATGCATCCCACATGGGCTCTTTTTATAGGAGAACAAAAGCTACCCTTCAAAAACACATTAAATAAAACATTCCTTCTCCCTAACTGTGGATGGCAATTGCAAAAAGTAACTGGTTCCAAAAATCCTAGGGAAAACCATAGCATCCAAACTAAAGGGTTCTGGAAGTGGGAGAAAACAAACTGAATCCAGGTGATAGAATGGTAATAAGTATCAAATTCACCTGTGCACATCACTGCCCTTTCGTCTTTAGTAATTATAGCTTCTAGTTGTCACCTGTAATTTAGCCTCCATTTCTTCCTCTAGCTTCTCTATCTTTTGAATCTTGTTCTTTCTGAACTCTACTTTTTTTTTTTTTTTTTTTGCTTTTACAACTCACTCTCCTGACAATTCCTCAAGCTTCTCTATCTTTTAAATCTTGTCCTTCCTGAACTCTACCTTTTTTTTTTTTCTTCAATCCACCACGTCCCTACTACCGGGAACTCCTGCTCGTCCCTATAACTGGGAACCTTACTCCTTCTACACTCATCCTGGGAACCCCACTATTCATCCCAGAATCCTTCTACCTTGTCCCAACAACTGGGAACCTCTACTCGTCCTAGGAACCTTCTACCTTCTCACTCGTCTCAATTACCGAGAACTTTTACTAACTCGTCCTAGGAACCTTCACTGGGCCCCGCCAGCCACTTTACCACGTGGGTCAGAATTGCTTCTTCCCCATACGGGCCGCCATCTTGTCGTGCGCCTACCCCGTCCAGCGGGAATAAGACACAGGACAATCAGATTTCTCCTCAGGACAGTTTACTCAGAACTTGACGTGGCCAATGGTGCATGACGAATGGCAAAAAGCCAGCCCAGAGCCTCCCCGGAAGCAGCTACTTAAGCCCTGTACTGGCCAATCACCGAGCTGCCCGTGGCTCGAGCTTAGACACCAGGTGATCTCAGGCTGCCCCGTGGCTCTCGCTCGGGCACAAGATCAAACCACAGCTGACACTGCCTAATGTCAATTAAGAGTTGTTTATGCCAGTACAGCTGAGTCGGTCAATGCTGTCTTTAAGGAGCGGCTGAATGGCTCCCTACACAGCTCTAAAAGAGAATGCCAGAATTCTGGTCTAAATCCATTGAAACTTTTCCTTAGTCATATCTGAACAGCAAAATATACTATGTTCATTAAAAAAAATCCTTTGAGGGTTAGATAAAACAAATATAGCCCTTAAGCTTAACATATTTAACACTTCTTATAAGCTGGTACCCAACTTTACAACAGTTGGCTCTCAAACTGAATTTCTAAAGCTTTTTTGTGGAATTTTAGAGATTATCCTGATTTAGGTTTATCTAAGGATACAGCTCATTTTAAACTGTGGCTAATACAAATAATTATATTTTAATGTATGCTCTGGGCTGTGAAGTTTGGAAATGCTTGGTCAAAGGAAAGATGAAACTTTCCTCAAAAATACACTTCAAGCCGGGCGTGGTGGCACACGCTTTTAATCCCAGCACTTGGGAGGCAGAAGCAGGCAGATTTCTGAGTTTGAGGCCAGCCTGGTCTACAGAGTGAGTTCCAGGACAGCCAGGGCTACACAGAGAAACCCTATCTCGAAAAAAACCAAAAAAAAAAAAAAAAAAAAAAAAAAAAAAAAAAAAAAAAAAAAAAAAAAAAAAAAAAAAAAAAAAAAAAAAAAAAACCACCTCAAAAATATTATCCACAGAATTGGATCTCTCTAATTATCTCTTCATTATCCAATAAGACTTATCTGCCCAGACCCCAGCAACTCTTACTACTGTTTCCTTGTTTTTATTGTTGATGCTTTTTGCTTGAGACTTCGTCTTACTATTAAGGAACCTAGGCTGACCTGATCTTCTTGCCTCAGCCTCCAGAGTGCTGAGATTATAGGGGTGCCCCAAAACACTGGGCTCGCAGGGCGTGGTGGCGCACGCCTTTAATCCCAGCACTCAGGAGGGAAGATTTCTGAGTTCGAGGCCAGCCTGGTCTACAAAGTGAGTTCCAGGACAGCCAGGGCTACACTGAGAAACCCTGTCTCAAAAAAACCAAAACCAAAACCAAAAAACCAAACACTGGGCTCTTTGTTGTTTTGTTGTCTAGTTTGGCTTGAGTGGAACAAGATCTTACATAGCCTAGGCTGGCTTCGAACTCCTTGAGAAGAGTAAGGATCACAGGCATGGACCACCACACCCACCCAGATCATGGTAACTCCAGGTTCCACTTCTCTGCATTGTGTATATAGATAAGCGCGTGAGCACACACAAATACACACACACACACACACACACACACACCAATCTACACACCAATCGACAGTAAATTTGTGAGTGCTTTTTCTTTTTTTTCTTTTTTTTTTCTTTTTTCTTTTTCTAGCTTGTAAAACAAGGGAAAAATCTTAAGTGCCCCGTAGGCACCATCTGTTGCAAATCTTCTCCTTCTGAGGTTCAGGACAAGGAAACACAAGCTGGGATTAGATTAAAAATGAAGATAGTAAAGGAGGGCTGCAAAACAGCATACATTCTCTGAATCCTAGGGTGGCTACCAGCACCAAAGTGTTTTCTTTGCGGCACATCGAACTGCAGAAGTCACGTGGCTAGAGAAAAAAGTGCTGAGTGTCTTCTGTCAGAACCTCCTTTGGCAAACAAGGAGTTGCTGAATCCCCTTCTCCCTGCGACTTCCTCTGCCAGAGTCAGCCGGCTAGAACCAGCCAGGCAGACTTCGCGGTCAGAATAGCTAAACACTGGTCAAGCCTTGCCCCGCCCACACCCCGCCTCCTTTCGCTTTTCAGCGCGTTAAACTGTGCACCTCTTTCTAACTATGCTAATGCTCAGAGCGGAGGCAAAGGGATGTGTGGGTCGAGAAAGGCAAGAGAGCTCCCGTAGTCGCAGAATCTCGGAATGACGGGATGATAAAGTTTCTTTAATTGCTTCTGGCTGTGAGATTTTTTTTTCCCCGCCCCAAGAGGAATCGCCTGGGATGATTCCTTAAAACCGAGGTTGTGTGGTCCCTACCTCCGACCCGAATCTGCGGCGGCGGCTAGAGCCACTAAAGCTTCTAAAACTATTCCCAATTCTGCATTTTTTTTTTAAATAACTAAACCAGGTGATTAGTACTCACAGGAAAAGTTGCTAAAGCGATCAAGGTAATGCTATTTTTTCGTAGGCACTCAGCCTTTACTGGAGCCTCCAGCAACCTCATAAGGTTGAGTGAATATTACTAGCCCCTCCCACAGGAGAAAGGTGAGCCGAAGAGATTAAATCGCTGGTGATAATTCCCTGTTCTCCTGACTGCTGATGCTCATCCCGGGTATTTTCTAGTATTTAAATTTCGGGAGACTTGAGGGAAACAATACGGTCAAGAAATTTGAAAAGGCAACATACTTTCTCCTAGTAAGAGGTAATGCCGAGTAAAGAGAAAAAGGAAATGGTGCCTCACTTGTTACAAGAAAACAGGGCTGACTTGGTAGACAATTCACCTATGGACACAGATTAGGTTCAAACCACTCAACAGCTGTAGCAGATCTGTCGCCCATCTACTTCACCAGCAGCAGGCAACGGTAATGAACATATGCAGATTAATCAAGCATCCTTTAAGGACTGTGGACACTGTAATTTAATAGTCTACTTCCTGTGTGTGTGTGGTTGTGTGTGTGTGTGTGTGTGTGTGTGTGTGTGTGTGTGAAGATTATGAAAGAAACGCTGCTGGCTGACCATCATGTCCCTGTCTTTCATTCAAATAAATTTTGTTCTGTCCAAGGTTCAAGGTCACCCTCCGAACAACAAATGAAGCAAGTGTGCATTAAATGGAGAAAAACTAAATAGGATTAGTCACACACCTGGAATCTCAGGACTCTGGAAACCCAGAATTCAAGGCTCATGTTTAAGAGCCCTGGCTGACGATGGTCCAGAAAAACAGGGCTTGATTCCCAGCACCCACAAAGAGGCCTAAAGTTGTCTGTGGCTCCATTTTGAGGGGCTCCTTCAGAGGGTACCAGGTACACATGGTACACAAACATCCATGCAGTGCAGATAGCACACACGTGATATAATAAATCCTTAATAAAACATTAGCTCAGCTGCTGTGGTGCTCACCTCGCAGACAGGAAATACTGAGATAGCCACAATGCCTCCAGCGTCTCAGTACTCCGGATGCAGAGGCTGGCAGAGCAAGACCATCTTAAGCTCCTCTGAGGCTAGCCTGAGACACATGAGACCATCTCCAAAAGAAAAGAAAATCAGAGGGTTGAAAGCTAGAATGGCTAGGACACTTCTGTCTCCAAAACTTTCCTAAGCGGCTAAGCACACAAGTTCAATACCAGCTCACTATATATGGAGTGCAGACTTCGGCTTCATATAAACATCTGGAATGCATAATGATCCCTGTCCTCGGTATCACAATATGCCTATTTTAGGATGTGCAAGCATCTAAGAATATTTATTTGTTTGGTTGTTTGGTTTGGTTTTTCGAGACAGGGTTTCTCTGTATAGCCCTGGCTGTCCTGAGACTCACTCTGTATACCAGGCTGGCCTCGAACTCAGAAATCTGCCTGCCTCTGCCTCTCAAGTGCTGGAATTAAAGGCGTGCATCAGCACCACCAGGCTCTAAGAATTTGTATTTACATTAAGCCCTTTAGGTCTCAACAACCCTACTGGGTTTGAGTATCTTTTTGCAAATAAACAGTTCAAGCCACAGAGCTATAGAGTATCTTGTCTAAAGTCACACAGTGACAAAGTTAGATATAGTTTATTCCATTTCTTTTTACCATCATTCCAAAGACTGTAAACTTGATGATTTCAGGGTTTTTTTTTTCTATTTTAAGTTTAATTGTTTTATCAAGTGTAATGGCAGTTATGTTTTCAGCCAAAAATTAGTAAGTGCATGGTTCTTCTGATACGTACAGGTTCTGTTTTGATGAAAGATAAAATAAATCCATTTAAGTCACAAGGGGATTTGTTTTCATTTATCATTATGCTTTTTTCTTTTCAGATACAAAAAGTAAAACTTTTTTCCAGAGACCATAAAATATTTCAAGGTGTCAGGGGACTTGGCTGGGGAAAAAAAGGGGTTAAGCAGAAAATCCAGTTGAGTATAAAAACCGGGATTTAGTATCTAACAGACTGGCTGAAAGTAGGTCAGTATCCCTGACAGTCACAGCTGGTGAAGAATGATGTCACGGGGTAAGTGGGGGGAAGGGTGGAATTTAAGGTGGGAAAATGGAGACTTGATGCACGTGAGACCTGTGACCTGATAGGAAGAGGGAATGGCAGGATGGCTTTAAGTCAGCTTTTGGCAGGAGAAGTAGTTGAAGCAGAAATTTCCTCTTCTGCCTCCCAGGCCTGTTCCCTGCCTCTGCATTCAGTCCGCAGGAGACAAAGACACCGTGAAAGCAATGGGAGAAAGACAAGCCTGCAAAAGGCTGAGTTGTGGGGAAAAAAAAAAAAAGAGGTAGAAAATGGATTAGTTGATAACCCAGAAAATCAGGAGACTAGAAGAAAAGAGCTCAGGAAAGGGTGGTCAAATGAGAAGAGGCAGATTAAGGACCAGCGCAAAACCCAGCTTGGGGGATGTGATTGTGTGATCTCTCCTGTGTCAGGTTTGAACCGGAAGGGAAGCGCTGGGAAGGGAAGATACCAAAGAAATTAAAATTTGATAGTAGGCGGGAGCTCACTTGAGAAGGAGAGGCAGGTGGATCTGAGTTCGAGGCTAGATTGGTCCGCATGGCCTGTTTCAGGTCAGGCAAAGCTACACAGTGAAACACAGTCTGGAAAAAAAAATGGTAGCCCAGCAAAACTAGGACCCTCCCCCCCGCCCCCTGCCCAGGCAAAGGTCCATGTCTGTGGTTACTGTCCAGTGTTAGACTACCTATATCTCCTTCCAGGTGTAGAAAGCATCCCCACCCCAGTTAAATTTAAATCAACTGCCAATAATAGCAATGCCACATCCTGGACTGGAGATATTTCAGTATCTCTGCTTTTGAAATAAGCTATATGCCTCACATTACCTATCACCAGAACAATTCTCTCTCCTGCTCAATGAGTTATAGATCAAAATCAACACCCTTCCACTGCGTCCAGTTGCCCTCCCATAGCACCATCAGCAAAAAGACTTTGATCCCCTAAAACCTGTATATTAATTATCCTGGGTGGTGGTGCACACCATGAATCCCAGCACGGGAAGCAGAGGCCAGTGCTGGATCTTTTTTGAGTTAGAGGCTAGCTTGGTCTCCAGGACAGCCAGGACAAGAAATCCTGTCTTGAAAAAAACAGAAAACCAACTGACCAATCCAACAAAGAACCATTTATACTCTTTTCAGAATAATGAAGACTTTAAACACTCTCATATAACCAAGATATACGTAACCGCCCCATTCTGAGATAAAGCAAGAAAGAAATGAGGGAGGTGAATCCCCCAACCCCCAAGTTAGAAAACCTGGAGCTGTCCTGGGCTGGTATCCGAAGTGTGCAAAGCTTTTCATTCATTAGCCTCCCCCCCCCCAGAAACGGCTCCCCTTCCTACGCACAGGATTTGCTATTTATCCTCTGCCTTCTCGCTCCCCTTTCTAAGTCTCCTTTTCTTTCTTGTCTTGCGCCAGCTCCTGCTTCCACCTCACATTACCTCCTGTATTTTCTTCTAAATTCTGACTTTGTTGTGTCTTGGCTTAATCTGTTAGCCGGCCACTAAACTTTCGGAGAGAGCTGGAACCAGTAACAGCGCATTTGGCAAAAAGCCAGTCACACATACCACACAACCACAAACAAGCACTCGGACTGCAAAATCTTTTCAACAATCCATTCCTGTTTTTTTTTTTTTTTTTTTTTTTTTTTTAATGCAGTCAGCAGTTCACACAGAGCCATGATCGGAAAGAAACAACGCATACATTCGAATACACGTTGCCTACACAAGGCCTCTGCAGTCTGCTCACAAAAGGCACAATGTCTGCAGAAGGGTCTTTGCCGGCTGCAAACACAGGCTTCTCCACCCCTTCCTTAAGCCGTCTTGACTGGCTCTTTCTTCCAGACACCTCCTCCCCTCTCGCCGCCTGGCAGCGGCTCTGCTTCCCCATTGCATATTTCCAAGTTCTAACTGCCTGCCATCCATCAATCTCCCCACAAATACTCAAGCGAGGCAATACTTTCTCAAAGTTCCTTTTGCCCAGATCAGGAACTTAATCTAGCAAAAGGACCGTCCCCAACAGAATCTGCTCTGGCTTATTTCTTCAGCTTTTAAAGAGCATTTGGGGGTGGGGGACAGGAGTGGGGGAGCAGAAGGAAGAAACTCCCATTGGAAAGAGGGAGAGAGCACCCTGATAGAAAGTCCACAATATTGAGATTACTTGGGTAAAACCAGAAGAACAGCTGGGTCCAGTGACCAGCCTGGTGCAGGCCAGGAATCCCAGCTACACAGGAGGCTGAGGCAAGAGGAGCAAAAATTCAAGGCTTGTCTGAATGACAGAGTGAGGTCAAAGTCAACCTGGGCAAGTCAGTGTAACCTCCATCTCAAAATTTTCAGACATTTAAAAGGAGGGTGTAGTCCTTTCCGTAGTCAAAGGTTATTCAGTACTGTGGAGGCCCTGAGTTCAGTCCCCAGTGCTGACACACACCTGCAAAAAGGTCGAGGGAAGAGAATCAAAAATTTAAGGTCCTCTTCAGCCTTATAGCACAGTCCAGGTAAGCCTGGGCTACATAAGACCCTGTCTCCAAAGGAGAGGGGAGCTGGTGACATGGCTTAGTGTCTTACGTATGCAAGACCCTGAATTCTATCTCCAGTAAGGTGTGAGGGTGGGCTGAGATGGTCGGGGGTTAGAAGTAATTCCTGCTCTTGCAGAGGACTGAGTTCAGTACCCAGCAGCTGAGTTTAGTACCTAGCCCTCACCGCTATCACACAAACACCTACATAAAAATTAAATATTTAATTCTGGAGGAAGAGAGGTACCACTTCTGTCCATAAGGTGGTGCTCATGAGCTGTGGATTTAAAAAAAAAAAAAGAGGCAAGGCGGTTGTAAAAATTAAGGAGAAACAAAAGAGTGGAACATGTGAAAGATTATAAATATTCTCCTGGGATTTTCGTCTGTGAGGCTAATAGAAGAATTAGCAAGGAAGAAAAAAATCTTCTAATACGATTATGTATTTTGAAATTTCCTAAAAAGACAAACTAGATAATCATCGTGAGTACCTGCCTCAAGGGAGACTGAAACCACTAATCTAAAGGTGTTTACTGATGCGTGGAAGGAAGGTACATTTGGTCTCAGATAAAGATGATGTCTCAGACACTACAGTACTTGAGACATAGTTTCAAAAATTACCTATTTATCTGAAATTCATTTAACTGATCATATTGTATTTATCTGGCAGGATTGTGTTTACCATGTCCTGGGGGGATTCAGACATCTGCTCAAGTCTGAGAAACCACACTGTCAAGTAGGGAAGCCTGCATATCTGAGCAGTACAGACTCTACATCCTGCTAAATAAAGGTCCTTCATTTTTATTGGGTGTTCTGGCATAGGACCAGAACAGGGAGAAATCCCAGAACATGGAAGGTAGAGACAGGAGGTTCAGGAGTTCCTGGTCATCTTTGGCTATACACACTGAAGACCAAGCTAGGCTACATGAGACCCTGTCTCGAAGCAATAAAAAGGTTGAGCGGTGGTGAGGGTAAAGGCATGTACCTCTAAACCTGGGGACCTAAGTTCAGTCTCTGGAACTCATGTGGAAGAGAAATAAGTCCCATGATGTAATCATTTGATCTCCACACTCAGACACAAATATTTTTAGAAAGATTAAAAAAAAAAAAGGATTCTCTAAACAAAATGAAAAGGAAGAGGAAAGAGGAGGAAAAGGAAAAAGGAAGGTGGAAGGTTCATCATACACCAGGCAACTTTGATGAACTGAAGTTTTATAACTGATTCTCCACAAGTCCTCTATGCAACCCTCAAGTCTACATTGGATTCAATACTTCATTCTATATTCATCTTCTTAATCATCTGTCACATGTAAATAGCACTCTTTCGTCTTGTTGCAAGATGCCAGATTTGTACATAAAGGGTGGTGCTCCCTTTTGTCTTCCCCAGACATTATATCTCTGTACCCACCCTCACTGTCCTGGAACTCTATCCATAAACCTGGCTGGCCTCAAACTCAGAGACCCCCTGTCCTTGGCCTTTCAGGATGTTGGGATTAAAGGCATGTACCACCCCCACCCAGCACTAGGGAGGCAGAGGCAGGAAGATCTCTGAATTTGAGGCCAGACTGTTCTACAAAGTGAGTTCCAGGACAGCCAAAGCTACACAGAGAAACCCTGTCTCAAAAGAAGGAAGAGGATAGGGAAGAGAGGAGAAAAAGAAAAGGAAAGATTCTGGGTTATGGAGATGCCTGTTGGTTCAGAGGACTGTCTGCTCTTCCAGAACACCAGGGTTTCATTCCCAGAACCTAAATGGTGAATCACAATCATCTATTACTCCAGCTCCAGCCTTTACATCTTGCCATCTAGGCTGGCCTCAAACTCATGTAGTTGTGAATTACCCTTAAAGTCCTGTTTTCTGTCTGATATTACAGCATCCTCCCAGTATACCTAGTCTCACACAGAATACTTGACATCAGATATGCAATGTTCTTCTACTTTTCACACCAATTCCCATCAACTGGGGGTACTAAAATTTGATACCAACCTTATCTACCTGAGTTACGGTTAGATCCCACCCTTAAGTTAATGGGTCAGTCCCTAGACTTGTCACCTCTTTGGAGTCTTTCTGACTAGCTAGATGTATTTGGGACTCCCTTATCTTTGCTAATTTGCTACCATTCTCATAGAACTTACAGAGAAGCCTTCACTTGCCAGCTTCTTGCAGGCTCTCAAAGATGACCAGTTTACTGGTACACAGGGCAGGCTGTGTTCTGGCAGATTCAGGAACACAAAGCTCTGTCTGCTGGTTGGTACCAACCTCTTTGAAGGCGGGTAGGACTAACCCAGAATTTATAGGTTCCTGAGCCTTTCATCCCAACTTCCTGGAAGCCAATGGATGAGTCTAAAAATCACACCCCTAACCTCTAAGTCATTGCTATAACTCATTCAAAGGTCTTCTTGCCTCGGGCTCGCCATAACCTCATTAGCATTAATCCAGGAGTGGAACATTTTGCAAGATCAGAAGCTTATTACACATGACAGAAGATACTATTAACACTCATGAACATTCAAGGACTTTAGGCATAAAACCAAGATATACTTACTATATCAGCTGTTTTCACCATTTGTTCACTGATCACAGCCCCCCTCCCTCTTCTCCTCCCAGTCCCACTGTTACAAACTTCTCCCTTAATTAGTCCCTCTCCTTCATATTTATTCAATGTATCTAGTTTGTTGGCCATCCTTCTTGGCCAAACCAGATCTGGGGTCACCAGGATGCACTACCACATTCACAGTGTCTTTCTTTGGGGTGCACAAAACTTGTGAGCTCTTAGGTTTAGAGTATCTATCTACATTGGACAAGATATCTGTCTGCAGTAAGTTCACATTGTAATGGGTTTCTAGGAAAGTAATCGAAAAAATTCTATTCCCCAAGGGAGTTATAAAGAATAGGGAGAAATTAGCCACAGGCTAGAAGGCACCTGCACAGCCCCAGGACCTGCTTGGCAGTCCCAGCAAATACAATACTCAAGCGTTTCGTACCCAGCATAGAAACAGAATAGGAGACTGCAGTTTCATGAAGTGATTCATTCCTGTAAGCACTGGAGACAGGGGAAATCAAGATTTCAAGGTCAATAGGCTGTAATAGCCAAGCTTTTAATCTAAGCAGAGGCAGGTATATATCTGAGTTTAAGGCCAGCCTGGTGTCTATAGGGAGTCCCAGGCCAATTAAAGCCTTGGCCAATCAAAGAAAACCCAATCTCTCAAAAAAAAAGAAAGAAAGAAAGAAAGAAAGAAAGAAAGAAAGAAAGAAATTAATTCAAGGCCATTTTTATCTATCTATGAAACTTAGACCTGAGGGGGGGAGAGAGACTTGAATAAGTTAGTTACTGACAAATAAACCAGGGAGATTTAGGATGGTATAGAAGCATGGGAGTTTATAAGGAGCACACTTAGATTTATTTGTTTTTTTACTTTATGTATATAAATGGTCTGCCTACAAGGCCATATGTGCATCATGTACCTATCTGATGGATACCCTTGAACTGGGGTTATGAAGGTCTATGAGCCACCCTCTAGGTCAGGGAATCAAACCCAGGTCATTTCCAAAAGCAGCCAGTACTCTTTTTTTTTAATTTTTTTATTAGATATTTTCTTAATTTACATTTCAAATGCTATCCCAAAAGTTCCCTCCCCCCTCCCACCGCCCTGTTCCCCTGCCCACCCACTCCCACTCCTTGGCACTGGCGTTCCCCTGTATTGGGGCATATAAAGATTGCAATACCAAGGGGCCTCTCCTCCCAATGATGGCCGACTAGGCCATCTTCTGCTACAAATGGAGCTAGAGACACGAGCTCTGGGGGTTCTAGCTAGTTCATATTGTTGTTCCTCTTTTAAGGTTGCAGACCCCTTCAGCTCCTGGGGTTCTATCTCTAGCTTCTCCAATGTGGGCCCCGTGCTCCATTTTATAGATGACTGTGAGCATCCACTTTTGTATGAGACAGCTATATCAGGGTCCCTTCAGTAAATACTTGCTGTCCTATGCAATAGTGTCTGAGTTTAGTGACTGATTATGGGATGGATTCCCCGGTAGGTTAGTCTCTGTATGGTCCATCCTTTCATCTTAGCTCTAAACTTTGTCTCTGTAACTCCTTTCATGGGTATTTTGTTTCCTATTCAAAGGAGGAATGAAGTATCCACGTGCTGGTCTTCCTTCTTGATTTTATTGTGTTTTGAAAATTGTATCTTGGGTATTCTAAGTTTCTGGGCTAATATCCATTTATCAGTGAGTGCATATTCAATGACTTCTTTTGTGATTGGGTTTCCTCACTAAGGATTATATCCTCCAGATACATCCATTTGCCCAAGAATTTCATAAATTCATTTTTTTTTAAATAGCAGAATAGTACTCTATTGTGTAAATGTACCACATTTTCTGTATCCATTCCTCTGTTGAGGGACATCTGGCTTCTTTCCAGAGCAGCCAGTATTCTTAATGACTGAATCATCTCTACAGCCTCTGAGCTTTGGGCTTTTAGGGTTTTGCTTTAGACAGCTTCAAATTTTGAATGTGAAGTAAAAATGTTGTGGATCTTGTAGCTGGGGAATAGAGTAGTGCAGTGGTAGATCTGCCCAATCTAGACATGCAGCTTATAAATATTATAACTGAGTTGTGTGTTCTTTGCAAGGGGCTTATTGGGGTTAGTTAAGTTGTTTTTGTTTATTGAAACGGGGTTTCTCTGTATAGCCCAGGCTGTCCTGGAACTCAGAGACCCCACCTGCCTCTACTCAGAACTGGGATGTGGTGGGTGAGAAGTTTTTAAGGAGGTCATCTAAATAGGGTTTAGTAAAGTGTTAAACTTAGCAAAAACTAAGACTACTTTGGCAAAAGCATCAGTTTCTGGGCAGGAGGTAGTAGTAGCACATGACTACAATCCCAGCAGTCAGGAGGCAGAGGCAGCAGGATTTTTGAATGTCAGGCTAGCCTTTGGCTATATTACAACACCGTGTCTCAAAAACAAATCAAAATACCTTTTCTATGGAAGCTAAAACAGGACAAAACAATTGGTATCTTAGTCTTATGATGTCTGGTCCCTCTACTGACTCAACCTTTGAGTCAGACTGCTATGTTCTTCATAGGAACATGTTAAAGATAACTGCTTTTGACCCACTCTTTCTCCCAGGGAGAGCCAGAACATCCTTCTCTTTCCCTTCGATTGGACTGGACTCTGACTTATTTGGGGCAGAGGGTCCTGAGGCTGAGCTTGAGGAGCATCTGCCTTTCATACACTCAGCCGTCCCTTTAATGCACAGTGATGCTCTTCAGATGCCCAAGGAAGCCAGGCAGAGATGCTGTGCAGAAGAGAACCAAGGCTCTGCTAACCACAAAGCCCCACTGGGACTGGTACCAACTAGTATTTGAATCTAATTGCTCTTTCCGTCACCCCGGTAGACTAGTTACTGCCCTGTAAAGAATCCACCTCATCCACACAAAATTGTGGCAAGTAATAAATTAATATTTTACCATCTGTCTCAGTTAGGGTTTTATTGCTGTGAAGGGACACCCTGACCAGGGCAACTCTTATAAAAGAAAACACTTATCTGGTGCTGGCTTACCGTTACAGAGGTTCAGTCCATTATCATCATGGCAGTGTCCAGGCAGATACCTTGATTCAAAGGCAGCCAGGAGGAGACTTTCTGAACACTGGGCATAACTTGAACATGTAAGACCTCAAAACTGCCTCCACAGTGACAAACCTCCAACAAGGCCACACATCCTAAAGGTAGCATTCTCTATGGGCCAAGCATTCAAACACATGGGGGGAGGGGAAAGAGACCTATTCAAACCACCGCACCATCGTTTATTGGATGTAACCATTAAGGGAATTGAAGAGAGGGATATTTGAGGGGAGAGAATCCAACATTCACAGTATACAACCAGCAGACTTTGAAATGGCAGCACTCCAGCTATCACTCAGAAATCTGCCTGCCTCTGCCTCCCAAGTGCTGGGATTAAAGGCATGCGCCACCACCGCCCGGCTAGGAAAGCTCTTTAATAGCATTCCTTGAAAGTACAGGAGCTCTCCACCTTTAGAATACCAATCTGCTTTAAAATGATGTTCAATTCCAACTTTGTTTTGTTTTGGGGATGCTGAACGAAAGCCTCATCTCCCAACTTTTCATTCTTCCTCGACAAACATATCTAGACCGAGTCATTAGAGTAGAAGTCTGTGTATAAGAAGAATCTCTACTTCTTTCATTACAAATGTCAGCCATGCTGGGTTGCTGGCTCACTCCCGTAATCCTACAAGGTAGGCAAAGAGGCTCAGGGCTTCAAGGTCAGCCATGATTCAGGCCCATTCAGTCAATTCAAGGCTAGCCTGGGCTACATGGGAGTTAGGGACAAAGTCGCCCTCGATGGGGTATAAAGGTGCTTCTCCGTGAGCCTGAAGACCTGAGTTCAATTCCTAAGGATCCACTGGAAGGTGAAGGGAGAGAACTAACTGAAAATTTGCCTCTGATTTCCACAGACAAACTATGGCATGCATGTGCCCACACAACAAACAAATGAAAAGTTTTAAAAAAAAAACAAAAAACGGGCTGGGCAGTGGTGGCACACACTTGGGAGGCAGATTTCTGAGTTTGAGGCCAGCCTGGTCTACAAAGTGAGTTCCAGGACAGCCAGGGTTACACAGAGAAACCCTGACTCCAAAGAATCAAAAAGAGAAAAAAAAATGCAAACAATGTAAGAAAAATGTTGCGTATTATTTCTCCTATACTCCAACAAGGCTAGTGTATAGAAATTCTCCTGCTTATTAATTGAATAAAATAACTTTAATTATTCATCTGGGAGCTTACTCACTCACTTCACTATAAACTTCACTCCGAAATAAATGCCCCCACAATCTTTTCTATTTTTTCTCCCACTTCCTCTCTCTGTTCTCTTTGACCTTCTCGGAACTGTGTTTAGAACAAACATAGCCCAGGACATGAATAATACTCTGTATTAGTGAGGGATCTCTAGGATCACAGAACTTATAGAACATCTCTTGATATTAAAGGAATATAATTACTTACAGTCTGTAGTTCAACTAACCCAACCATCGGCAGCCGTGAATGGAAATCCAAGAATCTCAATCCTAGGAGGCTGGTTATTTTAGCTGGCCATCTGTATAAGCAGGAATCCTGAAGAGGTAGGTTCCAACCGATGCACGTCCAAGCAGGCGAAGAATCTTCCTTCTTCTAATGTCCTTCTATAGATCCCCAGCAGCAGGTGTGGCCCAGATTAAAGGTGTGTATCACCACACCAGGATCTGGAGCTCGCTCTGTCCCAGACTGGCCTTAAGCTCAGAGATCTGCTTCAGTCTCCTGGGATTAAAGGTATGTGTGTATAGTTTGCCTGGGCCTAAGCTTTTCACGGCCACTATACCTCAAGATTTCCATATAAGATCTGTTTCAGAAGCCTGTGTCTTCCAGACTCAAGATCTAGATCACAGGTATTTGCCCTCCGTTTCTGGATTTGTAGTTCATTCCAGATGTAGTCAAGTATAATAATAAATAAATCTTTGGGCTGGAGCGAGCAGGGACTGAGCAAGTGAGGTTGACTGGAGCGAGCGGAGGTCCTAAAGATTCAATTCCCAACGACCACACGAAGGCTCACAACCATCTGTACAGCTACAGTGTACTCATATACATAAAATATACATAAAATAAAATAAATAAATCTTTAAAAAAGAAAAAACTATATAAGTACTCTGACGTCATTGATTGTAATTGCTAGTATTACTTATTAATTATATACATTAAGCACCTCTCTTCCTTCTTCCATATTTTCAAATTCCAAATTTCTCTCTCTGGAGTTTTTGATCATTGGATGGCTGGGAGTAAGAAATTGGATTTTTTTTTTTTTTTTTTTTTTTGAGACAGGGTTTCTCTGAAGCCCTGGCTGTCCTGGAACTCACTCTGTAGACCAAGCTGGTCTCGGACTCAGAAATCCGCCTGCCTCTGCCTCCCAAGTGCTGGGGTTAAAGGCATGCGCCACCATGCCTGGCGGATTTTTTTTTTTAAGGTGGCTGGAAAGATAGCTCAGTGGTTAAGAGCACTGACTGCTCTTCCAGAGGTCCTGAGTTCAATTCCTAGCAACCACATGGTAGCTTACAACCATCTGTAATGGGATCCAGTGCCCTCTTCTGGGGTGTCTGAAGAGAGCAACAGTGTACCCATATACATAAATAAATAAATCTTTTTTAAAAAAGAAAAGAAATTGGATATTTTAAAGCCTGATGAGATTTTTGTTTTATGCATATGAGTGTTTTGCTTAAATGTTTGTCTGTGTGCCATGTGTGGGCAGTGCCTTGACGGCCAGAAGAGAGCATCAGATGGGGTTGGAGCTGTAGATGGTGGTATGTCTAAGCTTAAATTCCAGAGCTCCCAGTGTGTGCTGGGAGCTGAGCCTGGCTCCTTCAGAAGCCCAGCCCCCACTCTTAACTGCTCCAACCTCTGGAGGTCTCCCTTTCCTAAAGGAATCTCCATAACTTCTTCTACTTGGTATATTGCCAGTTTTATCAGAACTGCTTACGTTTTTTCATATTGTTGAGAGTTTGGGGTTGGTGGGTTGATTGGTTTTATGTTGCTTTGTTTGAGACTGGATCTGAGTGGCCTAGAACCTGTGATCCTCTTGTTTCATTGTCCCCGGTGCTGGGATTCTACGTGATCATTATCTTTTTGTTGTTGTTGTTTGGTTGGGTTTTTTGTTTTGTTTTGTTTTGTTTTGTTTTGTTTTTTCCGAGACAGGGTTTCTCTGTATAGCCCTGGCTGTCCTGGTACTCACTTTGTAGACCAGGCTGGCCTCGAACTCATAAATCCGCCTGCCTCTGCCTCCCGAGTGCTGGGATTAAAGGCACGCGACACCACGCCGGGCTGCGATTATCTAGCTAATCTAGATAAGTCGTATGTCTTACATGAAGTGATTCTGCAACCTCACTGACAAAATTCCTTTGTTTCTAGTATAGCTGTTGCCTAACCTCTCCACTCCTTTTGGTCTGTTAGCTTCATACCACTTCACACATTAGCTACTTATTCCACTTGAGATCTCCCCACATATCCTCAAATTGCTACTTCCCTGAGACATTAGCCTCTGCCCTCTGCATTTGCCTAAGACTTTGAGTATTTGAAGCAAGCATTTCAAGCCTCCAGCTCCCTTTAATTCAGTCAGGGCTCGAGCCCGCAGGTGCCAGCTATTACGTCAGCCAGGAATGAGTAAGGGTAGCCGCTGCCATGCAGGGACTCTCAGCCTAATAGAGATTTAAGATAAGGGAAAGAATTTAATGAAAAGGAGGCGGTTTTATAAATAAACAAAGTTAGCTGGGTAGAAACACAGAGGGGACCAGGAATGGTTTTGGGGGGCCAGACAGCCTAGGCTGAGCTTTGATGGACAAACAAACAAACAAACAAAAAAAGTCTGTAGCCCAGGTTTTCTGAGGACATATGTGTGCTGGCACCTAATTCTAATCTTACATTGGACTGTTGCTTCATTACTGGACACACACCACTCCCCCTCCTTCCCCTCCACCCTGCCTTGTATAATTCGTCTGTCTTTCCCTGCCTTTTAAGGGAATTTTTTTGTGTGTATTTAGCCCCTGGATTTAATTTCACTGGATTGGACTGTAGTAATGTTTCTGTACATTTGCCCAGTGACCCTCTGCTAATGGGTGTATTCTTTATAGGCCAATAAACAAAGGAATAAAGTCAGCTTTTGGGCTGATTCCCATCCCTGCCTTCTTTTTCTCTCTTTGCATTTCACCCATCCTCAGTGGTACCCTCTTTAAATGAAACATTTCCTGAGTGACTCAAATAGACATTGCCTCTATTAAGCTGTAGTTACACTGGCCAATCCATCCAGTGGAGGGTTCTTTTTACTGGAAAATGTTCTTTCCCAGACAGAGAGCCAGCCAGTGTGGGATGGAGGGATGATCTGATGTCCAAAGATTTCTTCCCTAGGGCCAGAAAGAACCTCAGAGCAGTATAGGCTTATACTGGGCGTGGTGGCATGTGACAGTAATTCTAGCACTTGGAAAGCTGAGGCAGGAGGGTCCTGAGTGCCAGGCTAACCTGGGCTCAGCAGCAAAATTAGTCTCAAAAGAGATAACAACAACTAAAAGCTTATTCCAGTTGTAACCTCATACCGGCAGGCATGTGGTCCAAGTCCCACTGCAGCCGTGCAGTCTGTTCAGATTTCCAGGTACAAGAAGATGACGGTCGCCCCAGAGAAGCAGCCTCGTCAAGGTGAACCAGCCCTCTAAGTCACCAAGCAAGACTGCAGTACAGGTTAGGGGAGTCAATTCTGTTTCTGGGAAGGGAGGGTTTCCGGTGAGTCTCTGTGTGAGGATTACCATCACACACATGTATGAGGTCCAGATGTTCACCACATCTGAGATGAGATGCACATCTCCAAACCCTGGTAGTTTATTACCAGAAACCTGTGGTTGAATCGTCTAAGAAGGAAATCAAAGATAGCTCCCCTGCTTCCCACTCCCAGAAACCCCGATCGCTTAGGAAATCCTAGTGCCCCCTTCTGCTCACTACCATAAATGCTACTGGGAAGCCTACTGCCAGATCCAGGGTCACCTCTCTCTAATATAATGGAGGTTTCTCTGTTATAGCCCAGGCTGACTTTAAATTCATGGTGATCCTTCTGGCTTAGCCTTCCAGTTGGCTTTATCTCTCGTTAGGGATGTGGAATTTTAAGATGAGAAAGAGACAAGCCACAGTGAGATGACTCAGTGGGTAGGAGCAGCTCACCGTGAGCCACATGATCTAATATTGATCCCTGGAATAGACTAGAAGGAGATATACTCTATGTCCCAGCAAACCTGCACTCACACACACATGATGCACACATGGGACACACACGCTCCCTGGATACCATTTGCTCCTTGCTGGTCATTGCTGCTAATTCTGACTTTAGGTAAGCAAGGGATGAGGAGTTAGCTCAGTGGTTGATTCCATGCCTCGTGAGGGTTCAGTCCTGAGCTCTGAAAAAGGAGAGGCAAAATTATCCTTAAAAAATAAATAAGAGCTGGGCGTGGTGGCGCACGCCTTTAACCCCAGCACTTGGGAGGCAGAGGCAGGTGAATTTCTGAGTTCAAGGGCAGCCTGGTCTCTCCTCTCTCCTAAGTTCCAGGACAGCCAGGGCTATACAGAGAAATTCTGTCTCGAAAAACCAAAATAAATAAACAAATAAATAAAATAAAATTAAAATAATAAATAAATAAATAAATATGTAACAACAAAAAACATCAAAATAAACAAACAAAAAACCCATAGCAACTGACTTGAAGCAATCACATGACATTGGTAGTATAATAAAACAACTGACTTGAGCTCCCAAACCTGGAGATAAGACCTTGGGCCTTGAAAACAAATGAAAAAAAAGGGGAGGGGGGTAACCAGAAAGTAATGAAACTAGCTTAAAACTGGATTTTGCATTTTTAGTAATTTTGTTTTGTTTGACTTTTTTTTTTTAACTGAGACAGAGTCCTGCTATGAAGTACAGGCACAAACTGGATATTTGTTTGTTTTGTTGTTAAGGTAGGGTCACACTATATATAATGCTGGTTAGCCTAGTCTGGGGCTCCCTACACATGTAGACCACCCACAATGTCCCCAAATCCTCCAACCCTACAAGATCCACTTGCATTACTTCATCAGTGCTGGGATCAAAGGCATGGCTCAAGACAAAATGGATTTTAAAATGCCTTACAGCCAGGCAGTGGTGGGACATGCCTTCGATCCCAGCACTTGGGAGGCAGAGGTAGGTAGATTTCTGAGTTCGAGGCCAGCCTGGTCTACAGAGTGAGCTCCAGGACAGCCAGGGCTATACAGAGAAAGCTTGTCTCAAAAAAACCAAATAACAAAAAAAACAAAAACAACAACAACAACAACAAAAAAAAAAACCCTTAGAGGACCTAGAACTCTGCAGGCAGAGGCAGGTGGACCTTGGTGGGCTTGAGACCAGCATGGACTTCAGTATGGTCCCAGGACACTCAGGTCAACATAATAATGAGAGACCCTACCCCCCAAAAAAGTTGTTGGGTTTTTTTTTTTTAAATTGTGTGTGTGTGTAGGTGTGTTCGAGTACATGTATATACAGGAGCACAGAAGTGTGTGCATATATGGGACAACTTTCAGGAGTTGTTTATGTGCTTTCAGGATCTGGGTCCTAGGATCTACCTGAGGTCTTCAGACATGCCAACACATGCCCTTCGTGCCTTACCCTCTCACCAGCCCACAAACTGGATCCCCAAATGTCTATTCAGCCTAAGAGCACATGGCAAGCCCAGCTCTTCTTTCTCCCTTAGCCCTCTCTCCTAAGGTGCTCGCTCCTCTTTGGGAGCCCTCTCTCCCAGCCTTGTTCTGAACATTTTGTTCTTGTTTTTCACTGCCCCCGCCTCAGACTTCCTTCAGGGACCTGGGGACAGCACCCCCTCCTACAGTCTGGGGAGGCTCTACTCAACTGTAGCCTCTGGGTAGGCCAGCATATTGAGGTCATCGCCGGCTCCGCCAGATGATTGGCTTGGGTTCAGTTTTCTCATCCATCTGAGGGGAAACAGGATTGTTCGCTGGGCTCTGCGCAATGCCTTAGATCTGTTTTGCATCTACTCCCATTTCTTCCTCAACCCCACCTCTTCCTTCCTGACTTTCTCCAGACCAGAATCACTTCTGTTGTCCAGCCTCTGCCATGTACGGAGTAGTGAAGAGGAACTCCAGACAGGGCCACCAGCAAGAACTGGGTCTAATAGGCAGGTTTGCTGGAGGCACTAAATCTGGGTGGTTCCTTAACTCCCTTGGGAGTATGAGGGGGCTTATGGAGTGTGTCAGCATTTTCTCTTGATTATTTTGGTTGTCTCCCTTCCTCCCAACTAGGCTGACGCACCCATCTCCTCCCCTCAATTTCACATTTATTCCCTCTTCCTCCTAGGCTGTCTCTGCACTCCCCTCTCACCAGCTCATCAACGAAGTCTGCAACACGATATAATGTGCACACAGAGGACTGTCAGTAACATTATAACAGGGTTACTACTGCTATAATGACACACCATGACCAAAAAGCAAGTTGGGGAGAAAAGGGTTTATTTGGCTAGGACTTCCAGATCATAATCCATCATTAGAGGAAGTCAGGACAGGAATTCAAGTGGGGCTGAAACCTGGAGGTAAGAGCTGATGCAGAGGCCATGGAGGGGTGCTGCTTACTGGCTTGCTTCCCATGGCTTGCTCAGTCAGCTTTCTTATAGAATCCAGGGCCACCAACCCAGGGGTGGCACCACCCACAATAGGCTGGACTCTCCTCTAACAATCACTAATTGAGAAAGTGCCCTTCAGCTAGATCTCATGAAAGCATTTCCTCAACTGAGGCTCCTTCCTCTTTAATGACTCTTGATTGTCTCAAGTTGACACTCAAAACCTGCCAGTATGTCAAGTTTATCCATAATTGGTGTGCTTAGGAACTTTCTTGATGACAGGAGTGTTTTAGACAAGGTTTCTATTGCCCTGATGAAACACAGTAGCCAAAGGCAACTGGGAGAAGAAACACTTTATTCCAGGTTACACTTCAGATAATAAAAAGTCCATCATTGAAGGAAGACAGGGCAGGTACTCAAGCAAGGCGAGAACCTCAAGAGAGCTGATGCAGAAGTCATAGAGGAGTGCTGCTTACTGGCTTGCTCAGTCTGCTTTCTTATAGTTTTGGTTGTGAGCCTAGCCTTTAAAGGCTGAGCCATCTCTCCAGCCCTCAGTCTGCTTTCTTATAGCACCCAGGATCACCAGCCCAGCAGTGGCACTTTCTTCAATAGGCTGGACCCTCCCACTAAAAAAAAAAAAAATGCACTACATAGACTTGCCTAGTGGTGGATCTTACAGGGGTATTTTCTCAGTTGAGAGTCCCCTTTCCCAAATGACTCATTTATATATCAAGCTGACATAAAACTGGCCAGCACAAAAAGCAAATATAAATCCATTCAAATGACCAGATCAGACAGAATGATGCCTGCCTATGGGGAAAATGGACAGAAATAAGTCAAAACAAGTGAGTGACCTTGCCTCTCAGTTTTGGAAGGGTTCCTGTGACACTTTGTCATTGATATTCCAAAACCCAAGATTCATAACACAAATATAAACAAAAACAAAACCAGAGGCAGATAGATCTCTGTAAGTTCGAGGCCAGCATAGTCTACATATGGAGTTTCAGGCTAGCAGAGTTACTATAGGGAGACTCTGTCTCAAAACAAACAAACAAACAAACAAACAAACAAACAAACAACAATATTTAAAAAACCCCACAAAACCAAAGACAAGATTAGCTGCCACCTTCTCTCATGGAGCTCCTCCATATTTGAAAAGGGTTTGGAAACTTGTAAATGCCTCCACTTTTTATAAGCCAAAGCACTCAGCCTTTCTCTTGGGCAGATCTCAAGTGATGTTTTCACTTTTGGATGTGAGACTAAGTAGATATTTCAATGGGAAAAATCAAGAAAGTAACAAAGACTGGACATTGGTGCTGGGTAGGGTGGAATACTCCTTTCTCCCAGCATTCCGGAAAGCCCAGGCAGGTGTTCCTGGCCAATCAGGGCTACATAGTGACAACATATCCTTTTTGTTTGTTTTTTTGAGACAGTGTTTCTCTGTGTAGCCCTGGCTTTTCTGGAACTCACTTAGACAACGCTGTCCTTAAACTCATAGAGAGATCTGCCTGCTTTTGCCTCCTCAGTGCTGAGATTAAAGGTATGTGCTATCAGGGTCACGCGGCTTGACACCCTATCTTAAAAACAAACAAACAAACAAACAAACAAACAACAACAACAAAAACTGGATGGTGGTAGCAAATGACTTTAATCTCAGAACTTCGGAGGAAGAGGCCAGCCTGGTCTAGAGTAAGTTCTACACTTTAATATGACAATGACTTTAATCTCAAAAGCACTGAGCAAATCTAGGGTTAAACTCACAGAAATCAGGGCAAACAACTAAAATCAGAAGATCTCCAAGTAGATTCTTCTCTTAAGTGACTGATAAGTATAAAAATGGCATTAAACAAACAAACAAACCATGTTTATATTAAAGGTTTCCCAACTGGTGCAGCCTTTGATGACATAAAAGAATAGCTAGATGATAAGGGTCAAATATCAAATATTCAGATGAGAGAAACTTTGTACAGATCATGTAACAGACCAATATTTGCTGTGTTATCATTGGGGTGCACATCTTTAGCCCCAGCACTTGAGAAGCAGAGGCAAGAGGATCTCTGGGAGTTCAAAGACAGTTTGGTCTACCTAGAGAGCTCCAAGACATCCAGGGCTGCATAGAAAGACCCTGTCTCAAAAAGAAAACAACGTGATATGTCTGATAGTATCCAGTCTACAAAAAAAGTTTGTAGAGAAACAACCCTCTATCCCAGGACACACAGCCTGACAACACTTCTTGAGGGAAGGAAAGCAAAGTTAAGGTTAAGTCACACTAAACAAAACCACCAAGGAAGACATGATCAGAAAGTGCCACGACCACATCTCCTGAAGGAAAGATGGGGTGCTTACAGAAGTTTTTGTGTGACTTGGACACCCAGACAAGGAGAAAAGATTTACACCTCTTCTCCTGAAGCACAGGATTGGCCAAAAGACTGAAGGGGGATAAAAGACTTGTTAGAAAGAAGCAATGAAAATAAAACAAAAACAAAACCATAGAGGAGCAGGAAAAAAAAATCCCTGAATAGAGAGAAGTCAGCCAGTCAAAGATTTCAAGCAGACAGAAAGGGAGCAGACCTGCCTATGCTTGGAAGATGCTTAAGGCAGAGGGCTATTCAGGGAAAAGAGAGGAAAATGGACCTGCCTCTGTGTGTGTGTGTGTGTGTGTGTGTGTAAAGGGGGATTAGGGGGTGCAGCGCTGAAGGCAGAGAACTATTCAGGGAACAGAAAGGGTAATGGGCATGCCTATGTTGGGGGGTGGGGAGGGGGATGCTGAAGGCAGAGAGCTGTTCCAGGGAGGGTGAGGAAGATATATCATTGATGAGAGCAAGAAGAGCAAGAGATGGCAGAGACAGAGAAGAGCCTGCCCTCATCAAGGCAAGAAGTGAGAGAATGGTGCCAGAGGCAGCAGTGTGGTAAGTAAGCAACCTTTCTATTCATCCTAGTTAGATTTTTTTCCCCTTGTTCCGGTCAACCCCGCTCGCTCCGCTCGACCCCTGCTCACTCCCGGCGGCCCCGCTCGCTACGATTGGCTCCGTTTGCTCTGGTAGGCCCCCCTAGCTCCAGCCGTCCCCGCTTGCTCCGGCTGTCCCCGTTCGGCTCCGCTCGCTCCGGACAGCCTCGCTAGCTCCGGTTGGTCTCTCTGGTCCAAGGATTCATTTCTTATTATTCTTCATAAGTACGCTGTAGCTGACTTCAGACGCACCAGAGGAGGGCGTCAGATCTTGTTACGGGTGGTTGTAAGCCACCATGTGGTTGCTGGGATTTGAACTCTTCACCTTCGGAAGAGCAGTCAGGTGCTCTAACCCGCTGAGCCATCTCACCAGCCCCCTACTTAGATTTTTAAGATGCTTTTTTGTCTTCAGGGGCATTTATTTATTTATTTATTTATTTATTTATTTATTTATTTATTGGGACTTTTAGAGAAGGCCTCTCTATTTAGCCAGGGGCATTTGTCTATTTGTTCATTGAATGATTGATTGATTGATTGATTGACTGATTGATTGATTGAGGCCTTTAGATAAGGCCTCTCTACATGGTCTGGGCTCCCCTGGAGCTCCCTGTGCAGGCTGTAGGACAATCCATTTAAACTTACCCCCAACTAGTTTACAAATAAATGAGACTCGGGCTATGGTTATTTTGTTTTGGTTTGACGATTTCTGAGGGGTAACCCCTAATCTAGTCTTCTAACTAGGTAGACTTGGCTATCTCCCCAGTGGTGTACCCCAAATATTTGCTGTTTCTCCTGGCCACATGCTCATGTTTCATCTCCCTTCTCCTCCTCTCTCCCAGTCCTTCCTCCTCCTTCTCCTCCTGGGTTCTCCTCTCTTCTCAGAACCATGTAACCCAAACCCCACCTACCTATAATCCCTCCAGTAACTGACTATAGCCAATTTTATTTAACTAGTAGTTTTAAATTAAGGAGCAAGGTTTGCACAAGAAAAGCTTGTGAAACTGAGAAGTCACTCATAGGCCTAGACATTTTGGTACAGAATTTAGCATTGCAATACATGGCAACAGACCAAATCTCAACAGCAGACCAAGCTGGCCTCACATCCTCCTGCCTCTGCCTCCTGAGCACTGCCACTTTGCCATGCTCCATCCGGGGCCTTCCTCCACCCCTCTTTTTTGTTTATTTTGTTTTGTTGTTTTGAGACAGGGTTTCTCTGTGTAACCCTGGCTGTCCTGGAGCTCACTCTGTAGACCAGGCTGGCCTTGAACTCAGAGATCCAACTGCCTCTGCTTCCCAAGTGCTGGGATTAAAGACCCTGCTGTCTTCAGAAGCTTTTAAAAAGAAAAGCAAGGGGCTGAAAAGATGGCTCAGTGGTTAAGAGCACTGACTGCTCTTCCAAAGGTCCTGAGTTCAAATCCCAGCAACCACATGGTGGCTCACAACCATCCAAAATGAGATCTGATGCCCTCTTCTGGTGCGTCTGAGGACAGCTACAGTATACTTAGATATAATAATAAATAAATCTTTTTTTGTTTGTTTGTTTTTTTGTTTTTTTTTGTTTTTTTCGAGACAGGGTTTCTCTGTATAGCCCTGGCTGTCCTGGAACTCACTTTGTAGACCAGGCTGGCCTTGAACTCAGAAATCTGCCTGCCTCTGCCTCTGGCGCAATAAACAAATCTTAAAAAAAAAAAAAAAAAAGAAAGAAAAGAAAAGTGAATTGGCCCTCATGTCACCTGTATGAAAGGAAGTTCTGTTTTGTTTCAGCTGTCTTCTCATTGTTGTTTTCCAAGTGAACGTTTTGTTTTGTTTTCAGAAGATGTTTAGTGTTAGGATGATTCAAATATAAAAAGGGAGATTCTTAATCTTTTAAACATGAAGTTGTATTAGTAGAAACTTGAAATTAGGTGCTAAATAAAATATCAAACAAACGAAGACCAGAGACATAGTAGTGGAAGCCTATAAAATCCCACTACATGGAAAGCTCAAGATAACCACAGGTGGAGGCTAGCCTGGGCTACATAACCAGTTCCAGGCAAGCCAGGAAGACAGAGGCTTGCAATGTATCTCAGTGGGATGCTTGTCTGGCAGGCAGGAAGCCCTAGGTTTAATCCCCAGCACTTCACAAACTAGGCAAAGCAGCCCATGCCTGGGAGGTGGAGGCAGGAGGATCAGACATCCAAGCACATCCTTACACAGGCAGCATAGGGAGTTTGCAGTCAGCCTGGCCAACCTGGGCAACCCTAACTCAAACAAAGGAGAGGAGGAAGCAGGAAGGGGTGGGTAGGGGAAGAGGAAGAAAGGGGAAAAGAGGAAAGGAGGAGAGGGAAACGAGTAATGATTCAAACAGAGAAGAGAGAGAGAAAGAGACAGAGACAGAGACAGAGTCTGATGAGGTTAGGGGGAGCATGCTGAGGGTGGGTGGGTGGGAGGGTGGGTGGGTGGGAGTTAAACAGGAACCCAAGGCAGAAGGCAAGCTGAGCCCAGCAGTGAGAGGGGAAGTGGGACGATGGAAGGAGGGCAGATGTGGGCTTGGGCCAGTCCTTCGAGGGAGCAGTGAGCTCCCTCTCCAGTGTGGTCATAACCTTTGGAATGAGGGTGTGAGTTACTGCAAATTCCCATCTCCCTTCTCATTCTCTCTCTCTCTCTCTCTCCCTCTCCTCCCCTCTTTGCTCTTCCCCCCACCCCTTCATTGTTTTAGAATAGGCCAAATGTGAAGTCTTTCCAAGGGTGTGGCTGTGTTCATCTTATTCTCCAGCCCAAGTAGAACAGCAGAGAAGCGTGAGAAGGACGGACACACTCCGCAGCCAGAGGCCACGGGCAGACAGATCGCAGCGCTGTAGACAGTGAGTTGTTTACAAAACTATATATCGAGAATGTCTGTGTGTGTGAGTGCCTGCGTGTGCATGTGTGTGCTAAAGGGTGGAGAATGTCCCTGACTTAGAATTGAGCCCTCTCCCAGTTACGCATGGAATTCAAAGGCGAAGGAACACCGAGATGATCAGATGATATTTGAAAAGACACAGATACACCAAGGGTAGCTTAGATATTAGGAGTGAATGAGTCTATGGGGCAGGGCCAAGGATGCCTTAATTAGAATACCGAAGGTCCTCCCTCCTTGTTACACGCCTGCCTTCCAAGCTACGAAGTAGATTGAGAAGGGTGGGGTGGGGGTGGGGTGGCAGGAGTGGAGGATGGGGGAAGTGGAGTGAGTCCAGGAGTTCAAGACCAGCCTGGGCAGCATAATTAAACAACTCAAATTTAAAAAGACATTTTCTGTAGAATGATGGTCACGACCGTCAGAGGGACATGAATGTCGGATGAGAGATAAGGAAGGGTTTGAGCTGTACAGAGAAAACAAGGTTTCCAGAGTGAAAAACGGGAGAGTGGGATGCAGGGCGTCTCTCCCCAGAGGTGAGATGTTGCTATCTCTCAGCATCATGGTCTCTGCTTCTCTCCCATCCTCCACCCCTCTCCTAGATATGCTGTTCTTGGGGCAGAAGGCCTTGCTGCTTGTCTTGGCAGTCAGCATCCCCTCTGGTGAGTCTTTCTGTCTTGATTCTTCTTTCCCTAACACATCAGATTCTTGGTTCTCCATGCCCATGGGGTTATCTATGGGTTAGATGGGGGTGAGGCTGAGAGTTCAGGGGCGGGGCATGGGGCTATGGGGGGCACTGAGAGAGAAGGGGTGGGGCATGGGGCTATGGGTTAGATGGGAGCTTGAGACTAAAGGGGCTTGGCAAGAGATGTCCTGTGTTGACACAAAGGTGAGAGCTTGCAGGTGGTGAGAGCTAGCCTTGGACTTAACGGTGGTTAAGATAATGTGAAATTACAATACAAGCACTTATTAACCCCCAGAAAAGAGTTGCATATTGATATATGACTCAGCAAATACCAAAGGAACAAGAAGTTACATACAGAGACCACCATACAGGAAACTGGATCTAAACCCCTTGAGGGAAAGACCACCCAACTCTTGCTCCAGCAGACACACAAAGACTTACATACATGAAGGAAGTATATGCTACACCTACACACAAAAGGAGCACAGTCTTCCCAGGTGGCACAGAATCCAGCTCAAGGATTGGCCATAGAAAGCAATCTGGGAAGAAAGGTTACTGTATTCCCCCTCCTCTTTCTGCCAGATGCAGTCCCACAAATCGGCTTGCCCAGTGGTGCAGCTGATTCAGGGACGGTGGGCCCAGGCCGGACACACTAGAGAGCCTGCCGGGTTCCTCTGTGGACCGTAGCCCTTCTTGGCAATGAGGTCAAGGGAGGGACCTGAGGCAGGGCAGAGCAACAGTGGGCTTTATGCTCCATAACTTGTCATTCTTGCATGGTTTCTAATGCTTGGTTAGTTTTGTGCATAGCCCCATGGTCTTGTGTGGAAATATATAGGGACAAATCACAAAGATAATACGCAAAAATATCACCACTGTATTCTGGTTCATCTCATAAAAGTGTTGTGGTGGAGAAAGCTGGAGTTATATCCATTTTCTTTCTTTTTGACAGACTGGCTACCCCTAGGGGTCAGTGGTCAACGAGGAGGTAGGTGAAGTCTTTCCTGTGGGTTCAATTGGGGTTCTTGCCAGGATTACATAAAACAGTACTGAGAATCTGTTTTAAGGCCAGGCCAGGTGACACACGCCTGAATGCCAGCACTCAGGGTGGAGGCAAGCAGATGGAGGTCGGGGCCAGCCAGGGATACATAATGAGACTCAGACAAGGAGTCTAGAGGGGTTGGCGAGATGGCTCAGCGGGTAAGAGCACTGACTGCTCTTCCAACCTCATGGTGGCTCACAACCACTCGTAATGAGATCTGGTGCGTCTGAAGTCTGCTACAGTGTACTTATGTATAATAATAAATAAATCTTAAAAAAAAAAAAAAAAGAATTTGTACTGGAGCTGGTTGTCATGGACCATGCTGGTAGGATTTGCTGAATGAGGCAGGGGGATCATGGGTTTGAGGCCAGTGTGGGCTACACATTTTGCCAGGTGGTGGTGCACACCTTTAATCCCAGTACTCAGAAGGCAGAGGCAGGAGGATCTCAAAATACAACCAAACCAACCAACCAAACACACAAACAAACAAACAAAAAATCTGTTCTAGGACAGAGAGCTACACTGCCAAGGTGTGAAACGTGGAATCAACTTCAGTGGTACCCACAATCCCCTTCAGTAGTACCCACAATCCCCTTCAGTAGTACCCACAATCCCATCATCCCAGTCAAACTTGGTCTCCTTTTTCAGTCTCACTGAAACATCTGTCCTAAGATGCTTTCTATGCCAGCCTCTTCCTTTAGCTCTCCTCTGCACATTTCTTTTATTCCATTCAAGATAACACAAATCAATCCTTATAGGGAACATTATTACTATATTATTATCTGCGATCTATTTTTGTTTGTTCATTTGGAGATTTTTTTGGTTTTTGAGACAGAGTTTCTCTGTGTAGCCCTGGCTGTCCTAGAACTCACTCTGCAGACCAGACCGGCTTCAAACTCAGAGATCCGCCTGCCTCTGCCTCCCAAGTGCTGGGATTAAAGGTGTGTGCTACCATGAATGGTTTATTATCTGCAATCTTGAAAACTGAGCCCAGGTCTTTAAATATTAGGGAAGGGCCTTACAATTGAGCTACATCCCCTACACCTCTTTCTTTCCTTACTGACCAAGGAATTCTGCTGTGTTTTTTTTACTACATTTTGTGATACCGAGCATTACACCCAGAACCACAGAAATGCTAGGAGAATGCTCTACCACTGACTGCACATTCAGCCTCCAGAAAACACGGTTCTACCACGTAACAGCAGAAAACTCAGATGCAAAGACAGGGTGGACAGTGACCCCAGGCACTTTTTCCTCTCTCTCTCTCTCTCTCTCTTTCTCTCTCTCTCTCTCTTTCTCTCTCTCTCTCTCTCTTTCTCTCTCTCTCTCTCCAGAATTTCTCTGTGTAGCTCTGGCTGTCCTAGAACTCATTTGGGGGGGGGGGTTCAAGACAGGGTTTCTCTGTGTAGCCCTGGCTGTCCTGGAACTCACTTTGTAGACCAGGCTGGCCTCAAACTCAGAAATCTGCCTGCTTCTGCCTCCCAAGTGATATATACTTGCAAAGCACAGTGCATTCTGATAGACTGTTCTTCATTTTTAAAATGCCAGTTGAGCCAGGCAGTGGTGGTGCACGCCTTTAGTCCCAACACTCCAGAGTCAAAGGCAGGTGGATTGCTGAATCTGAGGCCAGCCTGGTCTACTGAGTGAGTTCCAATGCAGCCAGGGTTACACAGAGAAACCTATCTTGAAAAGCAAAAACAAAAACAAAACACAAAGCTAGAGGCCTTAGCTGGCTTCTCTAAGCTGGTTAGGGACAGGTCCTGGGCTGTGACTTTCCAGCAGAGTTCTGGTGCAACTGTCCTGAGATTCCTTTTCAGTGACTTTTCAGCCCTAAGGGGACATTTCATGAAGAGTTCTTCAAACTGAGATTGCTCCAGACACTGGGGAGCCAGCAGCCCTGCAGTCCCACGGCCAGCCATCACACACTCCCAACTGCCCCACGGTGACCTCACTGCTTTTCTGTGTGTGGCTAGATTGGAATGTGGTCTAGCCCCTTGAGGCTGGATCCAAAAAGATTGAGGTCCACCCTGAGGAAGGCCAACCTCCCCTTCACAGCCACTACTATGATCCAGTCAGTGATTTTTCAAATAGCCCTTGGAAATAGACAGATGCGGACTGAGTGTGATAATTCAGGTCAGCCTCTAAGAGTTATGGGGAGTTCAAGGACAGTCCTGAGATCCATGAGTTGGGGGGTGGTGTGTGTGTGTGTGTGTGTATCCAAAGCTTTCTTCTGGCCTTCTCGGCATAGGGCACACATTTGGTACACAGTCATACAAATAAGAGATTATAAAGTAAATTAACGCTTTCTCACTACAATATTTTTTTTTTTTCGAGACAGTTTCTCTGTGTAGCCCTGGCTGTCCCGGAACTCACTTTGTAGAGCAGGCTGGCCTCGAACTCAGAAATCCACCTGCTTCTGCCTCCCAAGTGCTGGGATTAAAGGCATATGCCACTACCGCCTGGCCAAAATTTTTTTTTTTACATTTATTTATTTTATGTTTATGAATGCTTTGTCTTGAGTGAATGTCTGTGCACCAAGGGTATGCCTCAGGCCCACAGAAGTCAAAACAAAACAAAACAAAAATAAAAACAACAAAACAAAACAAACAGACAAAAAAACCAATAGATCCCATGACACTGAAGTACAAATGATTGTGAGCTAGCATGTGTGTGATGAGTACTGAGCACAGGTTCTCTGCCAAACCAGGTGCTCTAAACTCCTGAGCACTCATCTCTCCAGCCCGTACTTCTTGGACATAAAATGAGGAATAATCAATATAAGCCTCTAAGCTACAAGTGGAATTTTAGGTTTCTTGTCTGCTATTCCTTCCTTCCTTCCTTCCTTCCTTCCTTCCTTCCTTCCTTCCTTCCACCTCTCTCCCTCTCTCTTCCTCCCTTCCTCTCTCTCTCTCTCTCTCTCTCTCTCTCCCTCGCCCCTCTTTCTTATACAGTGTCTCTGGTAAGCTGACTTTGAACTTCTGATCTTAGCTGACCTTGAACTCCTGATCTTCCCACCCCACAAGGGCCAGGAGGAGACAGATGCAGAACTCCTTACTTCCAGAGTTCAGTGCTGGCTCCCAAGGAGAACCTCAGATGGCGCTGAGGCTTCACATGGCTTTGTCCTAGCCAAAGTTTACATCTGAAAAACGACTCTGGTTCCGAGGTGGAGTCTGAACAGCACAGCAGGGCTGTGTCAGCTCCAGCCTTTTAAAGCACATTTTGGTTTTTGTTTGCTTGTTTAATTACTTTCAGGAGTCCTGTAACCTTTTGCCTTTCTAAAACATTCTGAGGCCAGGCTTGGTGGCACACACCTATGATACTAGGATAAGCAGGAAGATCTTTGCTAGTTCTAGGCCAGCCTGCTACAGTCTAGTTTATATAGTCTATAGAGTGAGTTCCCGGACGGCTAGAGCTACATAGAGCCACCCTATCTCAAAAACAAGAAAACAAATCCAATTAACCAACCAAAAAGCTTTCTGGAAGATGGGTGACAGGTTTTTTTTTTACTATGCAGTCCTTGGGTGAGTGTCACCACCACGTCTGGCTTAATAAACATTTTCTAAAGAAACTATTACTAAAGCGGGGGTGGGGGTGGGGGTGGGAAATCTAATTTAGAATTGGAAGCTGGAGAAAATGAGAAAAAGAGGTCAAAACAAATTACATGAATTTGCTGCCCTCTAGTGGGAAAAAATAGGTCTACAGCTACAAGTGGAATATTTCCTAAATATAGTATTTTAAATATCATTATTGCCCCCTATATTCAAAGGAGCTGAGTACATTAATCTGACTACTTGATTACAGTAATTATTTCACTTTGTATGTGTATATCAAACGATCACATTGTACACCTTAACACATATAATAAAAATATACACTTTTGAGCCAGACACATTAGAATATACACGTCAGCACGTTAGAAGCCGTTCTTACCAAATATGCCAAGCCTGGGTTCGATCCCCAACACCACATAACCAGGTGTGGAGGCTCATGCTCATTATCTCAGCATTTGGAGTCAGAGACAAGGATTAGGAGGTCAAGGGTATTCTCTGGTACATAATGAGTTGCAGATCAGCCTGGACTACCTGACACCCTGCCTCAAAAAAAAAAATTTTTTTTTTTTTGCAAAAATGTCACCAACTACTTAGTCGTTTAGAGATTTTCTGTTTAATGGTTTAACTTATTTTTCATTTTATTTTACTTATTTACTTGTTTATGTATTTGAGGATAAATCACTTTACTCAGAGACGTGAAGTATATTTCAGACTTGAAGAAAAGGCTGAAGCGGCTAACAGGATTTCGTGCAGCGGAAGGCAAATCACCCTGGCTGGGCAGCACTAAAAGGCCATTTCAGTTATGATAGGCAGGCAAAGAAAAGCAGCCGTGGGCCTTTAGAGCTGAGCGTTGGGTGCTGTGCTAGACAGTTTCACTCATTAGAAGTGGAAAAGTGGGGTGCCCAGAAAATCTGTTCTATTTTTCAGATGATGTGCCTGAGACATTCACAGACGACCCTAGTAAGTCAGCCTGCTTCGTGGTGTTTACCTACTACCACTGGGGGTGGAAAGGGTTGAGGGTGACATCTGTCCAGAGAAGAGGTCACACAGCACCCTTGTGACTACCAAATGTGCCCAGGCTTGCTGTTCCCTCCGTTTCTCTCAGGGATAGTCCCTGTGGCTGGTTTGCCTGAGTCCACCTGTCTTTACTCCAACCCTCTCTCCTTTAGCTAATCAGCCCCATGTCCTGCGGCTTTAACCCTAACTCTTCACTTCCTGTCCTGTTTTGTGTCTCTGCAGATCTGGTGAACGATCCCTCTACAGATGATACAGGTGACGTTTACTAAAGTTCTTAAGAAGCAACACAATCTTGGAATAGTGACGATATTTATTCCAGCTCCTGGGTTAATCTTGGATTTCTAGCTCTGGAAATACATGGTTGTGGGATTAGAGGCTAAGAGTGATATCAAAAAGAGAAAGAAGCTTGCGGGTAATCTGAAAGCAGGAAGCACGGCTGACAAGGTGGCTCAGCATGGAAAGGTGCTCGCTACCACGCCCAAGGAACTTAATTTGACACTGTAGAGAGAACAGACATCCCAAAATTGTCCTCTGACCTCCACGTTCACGTGTTGTAACATGTGCATGAACATCTGTGTACATGTGGGCAAACACATACACAGAATAAACAAATGAATGTAAAATAAAATAAAAAGAGGGAACAGTGTGCATGAATAGCTAAAATTAGAGGTGTATAGGGCTGGACAGATGGCTCAGTGAATTAGAACACTGGATGTCCTTCCAGAGGACCCGGGTTCAATTCCAGAACAGATCACAACCATCTGTAGCTCTAGTTCCAGAGAAACTGATACCTTCACACAGACATGTGTGTAAGCAAACCATCAATGCATATTTTAAAAACAGACCTGTATGTTAAAGATAAGTATGGTATTTGGGGGGGTGTTTTCAAGACAGGGTTTCTCTGTCTAGCCCTGGCTGTTCTGGAACTCACTCTGTAGATCAGACTGGCCTCAAATTTAGAAATCCACCTGCCTCTGCCTCCCAAGTGCTGGGATTAAAGGCGTGCACCACCACTGCACAGCAAATATAAATATGTTTAAGAGCAGTAATATTCATTCAAAAATGTTCCCAATTACTCCAAATAATCCCCTTCGCCTGGGCGTATACCTTGACCCACCCCAATATCCCACGCTCCCTCACGCTGCTCCACCTTTCCCTTGCAATTCAAGGCCCTTCTCACACTCTACTGTTTTGTGCCTTTTCAGCTCTGGCTGATATCACACCTTCCACAGATGACCTAGGTGAGTTCAGATCCCGGATCCCAGGCCTACCAGGGCCTCTCTGGGCTTTTCCCCAGAGCCTGTACGGAAGGCAAGGCAGCTGCTGGAGTATCTTAAACAGATCTACAGTTTGTATCATACATCTTTCCAGTCATTTATTTGTAATCCATGGCAGTTTTGAACCCTGGAAAGCAGTAATTGTGCAGTTTGGCATACAAAACGCCGAGACGAGATCTTTCAATGTTTCCAATACTCACTGGTTAAAGGCAAGATAAAAAGTGTAAATCAGAGTGAAGGGCAAAGCAGAGGGAGGCATATGACAGAAACTGGGCTTTCTAGAGAACAAGAATTAGGAAGGAAGGAAAGTAGATAGAGGCTGGACTTCTTGCTGCTGTTCCTAGGGATGGAGCGGGACCTCGTGCACACTAGACAAGCGTTCACGCTGAACTGCCTTCCTGTTCCTAGGTTATATTTGTTGGTTATTGCTTTTTGTTTTGTTTTGAGAAAGGGTGTTCCTCTGTAGCCCTGGCTGGCCTGAAACTTATTCCGTGGACCAGGCTGACTTCAGATTCACAAGGATCTGCCTGCCTCTGCCTCTGGATGCTGGGGTTAAAGGTGTGTGCCATCACACCCAGCTTCCTAGGTTGCTTTTAACAAAGAGTTTTTGAAAGCCAGCTGCCATGCGTCATAAACTTAGAAGCGAACAAAAGTTAATTTCTTCCACCAGGTATCTTTTGTCCAATAGACAACAGAATCCGTGTGGCTCCACGGCTCCACAAAATTCCATCTGTCAGTGGGGTTAGCAAAAGAGAAGCTGTAGGAGAGAGGAAGTGTTCTTGAGTATGCTGCAGGGTTCCACTGACTGGATGTTTTCCTTGAAAGGCAAGTGGGAGAACCAATCACATGGGTAGGAGGGGACTCCCTAAGAGGGAAAGGCAACTGAGTATAAAGGCTTAGGGTGGGAATAGAAGCCTGAGAGGAGGCCTTAGGTAAGGGAAGGTTTTAATCAGTTTTGAGCACGGGGAAGATCGTTCTCCGCCCTCATTTTCATTACTCGAGTCCACTTCTGCTCCCGACTTGGGCCAGAGAGCCGAGGGATTTAACCACAAGCAGCCAGGATCTCAGAAGCAGAAGTCCTAGGAAAGGATGGCCTGAGGAGAGGCCACGAAACGGGAGTGAAATGTGTGGTGACCATGATGACAGCCAGTTCCCAGCCATCCTGGGTGGCTGATGACGCCGTTCAACTGAAGAGTAACTGCCGCTGGTAATGGGTTGTTGAATTCAAAGAATCTCCCAAGAGGGCCATAACCCATGCAAGATACCCGTTAGTCCTATGAACTCTGAGCTTCAGGAACGAGGGCGGAATTAGAAACACAGAATTGGGAATTACTCAGCACAGGGATGTGTCTGAAAACATACAGTAGGGGGATGGAGAGATGACTCAGTGATTGAGAACTCTTCCAGAGGGACCTGGGTTGTAGCAGATCACCACCATCTCTAACCCAGTCCCCGGGGTCCGGGTGGGGAGTACAGTGCCCTCTTCTGGCCTCCTCAGGCACTGCACACATGCCGTATACAGTTACACATGCCGTATACAGCAGGCAGAACACCCATTCGCATAAAATAAAAACAAAGCTTAATTTTTTTTCAAATTTTAAAAAAAAAGAAGAAGAAAGAAAGAAAGAAAGAAAGAAATTCTTGCAGTAGACGTGATTATCCCGCCTCCCCCTGCTCTTCTTTCTATTAATGGCTCCCAGGAACGTCCTCCCAGAGACTCTCCTGATGATTCTTTGCTGATTAAGCCGGGCGTGATGGCACTCGGGAGGCAGAGGCAGACAGATTTCTGAGTTCGAGGCCAGCCTGGTCTACAAAGTGAGTTCCAGGTCAGCCAAGGATACTCAGAGAAACTCTGTCTGGAGGAACTCTTTCCTGTAAACTGAGCACACATCAATGTATACGTCAGTCAGTTTGGGCTATGAGCATGGCCCCTCCTACTCTTTATTCCAAACCTCCCATTAAAGAGTTGGTGACACCATACCTTGTTTCATGGAGAAGAGACCTTGTCTGGGGGAAAATCTCCTACAGAGCACCGGTCTCCTTTGCTCAGCTCTAGGAGCAGGTCTTCTGGGTACTGGCCCTTCGCCTTGTGTTTCTGATAATTTTCACATACTGCTGAGTATGGTGATACTTGTGTGTAATCCAAGCCACCTGAGAGGCTGAGGCAGGAGAATCAGGAATTTGACACCAATCTGGGAAGCATAGGGAGACCTCCCATATCTTGGGGGGGAAAAAGTTCTGGATTTGTTTGGTTTTGTTGAGGCACGGTCTCACTAGCAGTCCTGGCTGCCCTGGAGCTCTGAACAGAACAAACTGGCCTTGAACTCATAGAGATCCACCCATCTCTGCCTCTGGGTGCCGGGTTAAATATAGGCACACAAAGCTGTGATTTCTATACACAAATGATACTTTAATATAACATATTCCTCAACTCGCCACTAGAGAAAAGTGAAAGCCAGGATTCCATCTCAATTCTTTTTTTGTTTGTTTGGTTTTTTGTGTGTTTTTTTGTTTTTGTTTTTGTTTTTTGTTTTTTCAAGGGGCAGGGTTTCTCTGTATAGTTCTGGCTGTCCTGGAACTCACTCTGTAGACCAGGCTGGCCTCAAACTCAGAAATCTGCCTGCCTCTGCCTCCCGAGTGCTGGGATTAAAGGCATGCGCCACCATGCCCGGCTCCATCTCAATTCTTAAGTCTCTTTGTGGTGCAGCTGAAATCAGCCTGATGTGGGACTCCTTCTAGGAGTTACTAAGAGACCTCAAGTCCTTTGTTCCTTATTTCTGAGGATCCTGATCGGGTCCAAGCAGAGTGAACTACATGGTAGTTACAGAGTTGATGACTTGTAGAATTGTTAATAACTGGATAAAATTTCTGCCTTTCAGCTGGTGACAAAAATGCTACTGCAGGTATGGTTATTATTATTTATGTATTTACTTATTCACTGTATGTGCATGGGTGTTTTGTCTGAATGTGTGTCTGTGTACCACATGCATGCAGTACTTTTGAAGACCAGAAGATGGCGTCAGATTCACTGGTGTGGGTGCTGTGAACAGGTGTAGAGTCCTGGAATACCAGCCAGTATTCTTAACTACTAATCCATCTCTCCAGCCCTATGATTTTCTCTCTCTCTCTCTCTCTCTCTCTCTCTCTCTCTCTCTCTCTCCTCATCTCTCTCTGCCAGAGGTAGGTGCTGTTCAAGACAGGGTTTTTCTGTGTAGCCCTGGCTGTTCTGGAACTCTCCCTGTAGACCAAGCTGTCCTCAAACTCAGAGATCTGCCTTCCTCTGCCTCCTGAGGGCTGAAAATCAAAATATGAGCCACCATAGCCTCACTGTCGTGTGTGTGTGTGTGTGTGTGTGTGTGTGTGTGTCTAAGATTTTTTTTTTTATGCCGGGCTTGGTGGCTCACGCCTTTAATCCCAGCACTTGGGAGGCAGAGGCAGGCGGATTTTTGAGTTCAAGGCCAGCCTGATCTACAGAGTGAGTTCTAGGACAGCCAGGGCTACACAGAGAAACCCTGTCTCGAACCCCCCCCAAAAGATTTTTTTTCATGTACTTTGTATATATGGGTGTTTTGTCTGCATGTACATCCGTATACCAGAAGAGGACTTCAGATCCTGTGAGACTACGGTTATAGACAGATGTGAGCTGCCCTGTGGGTTCTGGAAATTGATCTCAGGACCTCAGGAAGAGCAGCCAATGCTGTTAACTGCTGAGCCATCTCTCCAGTCCCATGATCATTTTTTATACATGTATTTTCTTAAGCTTTTCTTCCTATAGAGTCTTTGTCTCCTTGTTTTTTTTGAAGAGTATTGGGCTCTTTACTCCCCTAAATCCATCTTCTTTCTTTTATGAATGGTCTTCTATCCTAAAAGTCACAGGGAAAAGAAACAGCCACCATTGACTGGTCCTCAAACCACCTTCTCCCTAAACTACCTTTGGGCTTTATTTGGTGATTAATGAATTAGTAAATAAATCAGTTTGACCACAGACTCCATGTTACCGTGGACAAGATGGTAGAGATGGATTCTTGTAACTTGCTGGTAATTCTGACCTGCAGCTATGGCTGAGAACAGAGCAAGGGAGGTGTACCTGAGAATTTTCATTCTTCAGAATGAGACCATCAGACTTCAGAGTCATGTTTCATGTTGATACCTGAATAGTCCTAGAAAGACTAGGTTTTTTTTCCTAGATGACTGCTCGGAGATTATTTTGCCTACTTCTGCTTCCAGGTAGGAAATTACCTAAATTTCATGTGAGTTAGCTTCCTCTCCATCTGTTTTTAGCAAGCAAGAAAGACATGCCCCACAAATACACTGATTTTTGCAACAACTACTCCATCTTTCTCCATTCTTTCTCCCTTCACGCAGATCGTTAATCCGTAATGTCTGTGCTATTTCTATTTGGACATCCCTATTATTTTGTGTTGAGCAGAGTGCCGGGATGAGAAGTTTGCTTGTACAAGACTGTACTCTGTCCATCGGCCAGTCAGACAGTGTGTGCACCAGTCCTGCTTCACCAGGTAAGAGATCCCAGAATACCCAGAGAGCACCTTCCATGGTAGTAACGCTTGTGTCAGTAACTAATGGATATTCGCCACAGAATGGCAGTCTTTGATGGGACAGAGGTGGTTAGTGTAACATTCCCAAGGTGCTGCCTAGAGCCTGGAGCCTGGGTTGAAGTATCCCCAAACAGTCTCACAGAGGCCTGTGGAGGTGAGGGCCTAGGAAGAGAGACCTCGAGAGATGCTCTGGCCAACTGAGCTCTGAGGTGCAAAGCAACAGGCAGGAGCTAAGATGTGAAGAGGGCAAAGTGCCCGAGAAGAGGAGTCAGTACTTCCCTTTGTTTTCTCTTTATCATTAAAACCATTTCTATCTCCTTCATTCCGCCGTGGGAAAGATTTTTTTTTTAAAAAAATGATATACTTAAGAAAAAATATATATAGGGGCTGGAGAGATGGCTTGGTGGTTAAGAACACTGGCTGCTCTTCCAGAGGTCCTGAGTTCAATTCCCAGCAACCACATGGTGGTTCACAACCATCTGTAATGGGATCTGATGCCCTCTGCTGGCATGTAAGTGGCAATACAGATAGAGCATTCCTACATTTGAAATAAAAAAAAATATATATTTTTTTTTTTTTTTGGTTTTTTGAGACAGGGTTTCTCTGTATAGCCCTGGCTGTCCTGGAACTCAATTTGTAGACCAGGCTGGCCTCTAACTCAGAAATCTGCCTGCCTCTGCCTCCCAAGTGCTGGGATTCAATAAATTTTTAAAAAGAAAAATCTAGACAAAGGGAGGACAGTGGAGAATAAGGGATTGAGGAGGTACCCTGGCTAGACCCTCTCACCACCTTCTCTGTCTCCTTCCTTAACCATGACCTTGGGACTATGGCAGTTTACGGCGCATGTACATCATCAATAATGAGATCTGTTCCCGACTCGTCTGTAAAGAACATGAAGCTATGAAAGGTAAGATGCTGGTTGGCTGGCTGGTCAGTGGGCAGGGACAATTATGAGAGGTAAATAGTGCATGATGCTGTTGGATCTGAGGTCTGGTTCCTAAGGAGGAGCTGGGCACCTCCCATGGGTTCCATCAGCCCCATATCAGAAGCTATACTAAATAAACTAAGTCCTAACTAGGCACCCCTAGATCCCTCTCTGGCCAGACTGCAACCCCCACCTCTCCCACAGTGAGAATTTTCTGAACTCAAGGTGTTTTAAAACTTCAGTTTTTAGATTTAAAAGTCTTTTGTGTATAAGCGTTTTGCTGATATGTGTGTATGTACACATATGCATACACCAATGGGCGGGGGTGTCAGAGGAAGGTATTAAAGGACCCTGGAACTGTAGTTACAGATGGTTGTAAGCCACCATGTGAATGCTGGGAACTGAACCTGGGTCCTCAGCGAGAGCAGCCTGTGCTCTTAACTCCTGAGCTGTCTCTCTAGCCCCTCTCAGGCCATTTTAAAAGTCATCTTTTGGAAGTTCTGGGGAGTAGCCAAACCATCAGTACAAATAATAGACTCAATGGCCATGTTGATCACCAGTCCTATGATCTACAAAGAACACCTTTGGAGACAGTAGAATTTGAATAGAATCCATAATAAAACAGGTAGGATGTTTAGAGAGTGGCTACATTATAAACATTCCAACCACTCTGGAAATTCTGTCTACATTGCTATTATCAAACCTCCGAGGTAGAGGGAAGTGGGAAGAAGTTCAATGAATAATTTTCAAGGCTCCAAAATGTGTGGCTGCAGACCGTGGCACGGTGGGAACAAACGTTCTTCTCACCTTCCCCGAGGACAGCCCCGAGCGGCTGCTGTGGTTAGAGGCAACACCACAGACAGAGGCATCTTTGACTCAGCCCCCAGCTTTGCTCTGGGTTGCTGAGTAAGAGCTGTAGTTGACTTCGCAGAAGGAAACTCGCTGCTTTTCCCCACTGGCTCTGTGCAAGCCACCTGCGAGGGAAGCACCTTGCTTGCCATCGACTCTGTTTGGAACTCTAGGCACTTTCAGGTACCTCGGGGGATTTACTGCAGTTAGCTGTTGTAAACAACCAAATGCAGGCTAAGTGACTGGGCTTCACTTTTCCAGTTAGCAGATACACCACCTGAACCGAACCGGGAGCTGGCTACTTCAAGGAAGCTAATTTTGCTCTGGTTGCTTCATTTCAGCCCCCAAAGACACACCGTTAAGCCAGGAATGAATGCTTTCTTACAGAAAGGGAGAATGGGGCTCAGAGAAGGTTAGAGAAGGCTAGACACTTTCTAGAAAGTGACAAGTACCCAGCCAGGGGCAACACTGAGGTCTTTAGCCGCATCTTTTCCTCCTTCATCTTTATTATACCACATGGAATCGTCCGTCTTCTCCTTCCTTTGAAAGCCTTTGTTACTGTCCAGCATTTCCCCATAATGCTCTGCTTTTCCTCTAGATGAGCTTTGCCGGCAGATGGCAGGCCTGCCTCCAAGGCGACTCCGGCGTTCCAACTACTTCCGACTTCCTCCCTGTGAAAATATGAATTTGCAGAGACCCGATGGTCTGTGATCACCAAGAAGAATGAAGAAAGTGTGGATGAAGGAATCGAAAATTCTTTCTCCTCCAACCGCTGCCATCTGTCCCATAGACATGTATTTTTAAACTAAGCCCTTTGTAATGCCCCGGCTTCTTACCCTACTCTGTAATTTTCATCGGTGCTGGTAACATTTGTCTCATTTTGCAGTACTGACAATACATTGTCTTTTTTTCCCCCCTTTTTTTCTGAGACAGGGTTTCTCTGTGTAGCCCTGGCTGTCCTGGAACTCTGTAGACCAGGCTGGCCTCGAACCCAGAAATCCGCCTGCCTCTGCCTCCCAAGTTCTGGGATTAAAGGCGTATTGTGGCACCGGTTTGCTGATTTCTGGTGTTGTAGACAAGATGGACAAAGGATGGCCACTTATAAACACTACATTCAGCCCCCACAGTAGAAAGCGGCTGGGGGGAATGGCTCAGTTGGCAGAAAACTTAGCTATTGTGTGAAGTCCTGGGTTTGTCGGTGTAAAACCGAGCATAGTAGTGCAGGAAAATCAAAACAAAGTTCATCTTTGGCTACACATCAAGTTTGAGGGCAGTATGGGCTATGTGAGCTCCTACTCTCAGAAAAGAAAACAAACAAACCTTTAGGTTAATATTCTTTTTTTTTTTAATGGTGCTATAAATTGATCTCAGAGCCTCGTATATGCTAGTCAATGCTCTATCACTGAGCTACGCCCCTATCTCCTAAGTTGATAATTTTAATTATTAAATATTCCAGAGACAGGAGCTTGCTAGAGGCTCGAGCCACAGAACTTCCTTCTAGAAGTTTCCTAGATTAACTCCTCATCATTTACATATCTGTCTGTATTCACTTTCACCATGCTTTGTGGCTTGTCCTAAAATTTGCCCAGCAAGTCTTCTTGATGGGAAGGTTGTGGGTGGGGCAGGAGAGATGGCTCAGTGGTTAAGGACACTGGATGTTCTTCCATAGGACCTGGGTTCAGTTCCCAGCCAGCATCCACATGGTGGCTCACAATCATCTGTAAGTCTAGTCCAAAAGGACCTGAGATATTTTCTGGCATCCGTGGGCATTGCATGCATATGGCACACACACATACATGTGGAAAATACACATAAAAATAAATCACTTTTTAAAAGGCAAAAAGAAAGCTCACAGGCATTTTTTATTTTTGTATTTGTCTCAGAAGATTTCCCAAGAGAACCAAGACTCACCTGGCAATCCAGCAAGACCCCAAATGCTGTGCCCTGCTAGACTCAGAGTCTGGGACAGAAATGAGAAAGCTATATGAGGTTTGAAACTTGGCCCGTAATTTCCAATATAATTCCTTGGGTGAGTTTAATGGGGAATTAGGGAAGGAAAGTAAATCTCACCTCATCCATTTCTGGCAGCATGAGAACCAGCCCACCTCCTCAAAGCAACCATACACGCTAATTTGACACCATGGCCTTCAAGGGTTTTGTGGAGTTGTGACTTCTTACGTGGTCTCTGCTTACCTGGTTTGTTTGTAGAGTGTATCATGCAATGGCTCCTAGAATATACCCTGGCTTGATGTATAAACAAAAGCACATCTAGCTGACCCTTAACACATTGGCCGAAGGCTTACCTGACATTTTTTTTTAAATTTATTATATGTAAGTACACTGTAGCTGTCTTCAGACATTCCAGAAGAGGGCGCCAGATCTCGTTACGGATGGTTGTGAGCCACCATGTGGATGCTGGGATTTGCACCTATCACCTTCGGAAGAGCAGTCGGGTGCTCTTACCCGTTGAGCCATCTCACCAGCCCCCTTACCCGACATTTAACATGAACAGGAGACAGAAACACCATGCCCAGACAGCACATGTTATTTGTTGCTGCTGGTTTTATTTTATTTGATTAATTTATTTCACTTCACTTCATTTTATCTTATTTGAGATGGGATCTTGCTATGTATCCCTGCCTGACCAGCATGAAACTCAGTAGGCAGAGCTGCCTGGCTTTGGGCAGTCCCCCTGCCTCAGCCCCTGCTGGGATTACAGGTGTGTGCTACCACACCCCTCTACAGGCCACATGCTTATCCTTACGCTGTAGAGTAAGCTACATAGATAGCTGTGTCACCTCAGATAACGCTTTTCTCTTTTGGATCCCAGATTAACATCCTCACCTTTAACACAAACAAACAGCTTAAATGTCTGTTAGTGTGATGTTTTGATTCTGTGATTCTCTGGATATAAACACATTATTTACATTGCTCGAAGCCTAGATATAGATGCAGTTCAAATCACAATAACCATGTCTATTTCATCCAAGACGTCCAAAGCAGTCCACAGTTATGCTAGAACAAAATGTTTTTGTTCCCCCTTTTTTTGCTGGCACTAAGACCAAGCCTATAGTTTGCTAGGCGCAACCTCTACCACTGGCCCATACTCCTGCCCCATCTTAAGTAAGTGACTAATTATATATCATAAACACTTTTGTCTGAAAAACTCAACCATTTTCTGTAAAAGCCAATGGGATCCTACTGAGAACTGGGCAATGATGATTCCAGGAGTCTGAGTCCTGAGATGCTGAGAAACAGCTAACTAAGAGGCAGAGCCTTGCTATTAAGAAGCAATTCAGTTTACTTAATTACTGAGTATGCAGAACTGATTAGAGATCGAAGCTTGAAAAAAAAAACCCCAAGCATGCACCGTTCCCCCCACCCAAGTTAAATACACTGGGATATATAGGTAAATATATTAAATGCATATTGCAGACACATTAGGGAAACCTGGGGCTGGAGAGATGACTCAGTGGCTAAGAGCACTGACTGCTCTTCCTAAGGCTCCAGGTTGAATTCACGGGATCCTGATGGTGGTTCACAGCCATCTGTAACCCCAGTTCTAGGGTTTCCAGCATCCTCCTCAGGCTTCTACATGCACCGGCCACCCACATGGTATACAGGCAAACATCTGTGGACATAAAATAATAAAACAAATAAAAGCCAGGTTAAGGACACTTCTTCCTCTCTGAGTTCAGTTCCCATCCCCTGACTCCCTCTTCTGGCCTCTACAGGTACCTGTACACACTTGCCATACTCTTATACAAGCATAAACACATAAATAAAATAATTCTTGAAAATAAGAATCTTTTCATCAGGCTTTTAAATACAAGGTAACGATACAGACATTATTCTGATTTGATCACTGCATACCATTTGCATGTATTGAAATATTATATGTGGGCAAGTGGGATGGCTTAACCAGCAAGGGAATTTGTCGCCTAGCCTGAAGACCTGTGTTCAATCCTCAGAGTCCATTTATCAGAAAGAGAGAATTAGCTCTCTCAAGTTATACCTGACCTCCACCGGGGTGCACATGTGTGCATGCACACACACACAACAAATAAAGTTTGTAAAGGGAAATATCACATGTGCTTCATAAATGTATATACACTTACTATATGTTTGGTGGAACCTTTGAAAAGCATGATGTTTAAGGAGAGGGCTGTACTGACTGCTTTGGCGCACACTGTACACTGAACATCTGAGTCAATTAGCCTGTTACACTCCACAGATGTGGTAATTCAAAATAATAAAGTGTCAGAACTTAATGTTTAATCTAGAAGACATTCAAAAATTCACGTTGTTCCTGGGATCTTGGAAATATCTTTAGAGGGGATGGTCTCTTCCAGAATTCAGCTCCCCCCACCCCTACCCAACACATCTATCAGCTCATCCACCCCAGTATTTTGTCTATTGAAAAGTAAGTAGTTAAATAAATAAATTTTTATCCAATTTCTCAGAATAAAGTGGGGTTGGCTTTGGTCTGGTTATTGCTTTGTTTAACTTTTCTTTATTTCATTTGATTAATTTACACAGCATCTCACTGTGTAGACTTGCTAAGCTGAGACTCGCTGTGTAAGACCAGGCCTTGACCACAGACTTCTTTTGAGGTGGGGAGGGGAGATAAGGCCTCATGGCTGCCTCTAGCTTCCAGGATCTGGAATTCATTCATGTGTCACCATGCCCAGGTTTTTGTTCTTCCCGGGGTGGGGGAGGGGGGCTCAAAGCTACACTGATCAAGTCCCGGACACCTCCAGCCCCTGACTGGATCTTTATAATTTTGTTTGTGTTTGCACAAACAAAAACAAAGAAACAAAATCCAACCAAAGAAGTTCTTTGTAGCACTTTGAAAATACAGATTCCATATTGGTCAAATGTTTCCATTCTCCATTATTCTCTCCTTTACAGCTTTATGGTTGCCCCATCAACATTCCACAATTGTGGCTCCTTTGCTCTTTAGCAGTCTTCTGATTCATACTTCTCTCTTGGTTTTTTTTTTTCTTTTGTGTGACTAAATGCCTGTGTTTTGCTACTTCTCATTGTTTTTCTGTTTGCCACACTTTCTGCATGCATGCATGACTATGGGATGTATATGTGTAGTGTGCCCACAGGCATGTATGAAGGCATGCACCCCTGAGCTCATGCGAAGACCACAAGAGGACATCAGATGGCCTTCTATCCCATTCCACCTGCATCTGGAGCCAGGCTTGGCCGTTCCAACAGCAGTGGGGGTCCAAGTGTGAGGGTCACCACACCAAGCATCGTGGTGATGGGATTTGAACTCAGGTCCCCAGTGCAGCAAGGACTCTTAGCACTGAGCCATCACACCAGGTCTTTCTGCACATTTTGGTGCTGATGAGGATGGAACCACGGTCTTATACATGATAGGAAAGCACTCTGCCTTCGAGCTACATGGCCAATCCCGAATTCTTATTTTTATTAGAAGTAATAATGGGACATTGATGTTGGAATTAAAGGAATTAATAAAAGTGTTCTCCAGAGTTTGGCTGCTTTCCTGGTGTCCTGAGTAGAAGCAGCCTCCTCTAGCCCCCCTTAAAATTCACTCTTACTTTCTCTTCCCAAGTTGAGCTGATCCCACTCCATACCTAATTTTCTTGTGCCAAGCCTAAAATTAAAGAACATTCTCTTCCTCTTAAAGGAACAGAGTCTTGAAACTCAAGTGTGAACTCTCTGGAGCTCTGTGCACACTTTCCCTTGGTGATCTTTTGACTCAGAGGAAGCTGGTACAAATCCAGCTGGCGTCCCGGCCATGCCAGTTAATTTATGGTGACATCAAGCAGTACCTGTTGTTAACCACAAGCTCCTCCCACTTTGCTTCCCAGTGATCTTAGCCACAGTGATGCCTAACCAAAGGTGGAACACAGGCCCAGGAGGCACAATCTGCTTGCTCCTCCTTCTTACTGAAGTGGCTGGGACACAGTGAAGACTTAGAGGAAACAGAGGGGAAATGGAAGGGCATTTCGACTGGCAGACACCAGGACAATGGTGCAAACAGCGAGGGGGGGAGGGCGGGGCAGAATCTCGGACTGGCTTTCTCAAATTCCAGATTCAAAGAGAAAGCATAATGGGCTGCCCTGAGAGATGTGGAAAGTTGGGGTAAAATGGAAGGAGACCCAAAGCACAGGGGAGAGGAGGCAGACCCGTCTGTGTGCTTAGGCAGCTCCCATAGGAGCCATTGGCAAAATGTGCAGCCATCTAGCTAAAGCGGGTGGGATAGCATATAATCTGAGCTCCTTGGGAGGCTGAGTCCTGAGGGATTTTAAGATTAAGTTTTGTCTGGGCAACTTAGTCAAATTTAATTTATTTGTTTGTTTGTGGTGGTGTGCTTTGTATTTTTGTTTTGTTGTTCATTTGGGGTTTTTTGTTTGTTTTGTGTTTTTTTTTCTTTGTTTTAGACAGAGTTTCTCTGTGTGTTTTTGTTTTGTTTTGTTTTGTTTTGTTTTTTGGCTTTGTTTAGTTTATTTTTGTTTTTGTTTTTGTTTGAGACAAGGTTTCTCTTTGTAGCCTTGCCTGTTCTGGAACTTGCTTTGTAGACTAGCTTGGCCTCAAACTCACAGAGATCTACCTGCCTCTGCCTCTGCCTCCCAATTGCTGGGATTAAAGGCATGTGCCACCACTGCGGAACTTCAAAACTTATTTTAAAAGAGTAAAAAGACGCCTGGGTCATATAAATGCAATGCCCTGAGTACAATCTCCAGAAGTGAAAAACTTAAGAAATTAAGAAAGGGAGAGAGAGTAGGGGAGGGGGAGTGGAGAGGGAAAAGGAGAGGGCGAGAGAAGGGGAGAGGATGAGAGAGAGAGGGAGAGAGGAAGAGAGAAAACTATCTTTGGGTAAAAATGGAGCCCTTGTATTTTCACTAAGCAAACATCAGGGAAAGTGTCATGCTAAGTTTCTCTGTAAGAGAGTGACAGGTGGCCACAGTAGTTCTGAGACTCTTCCTCCTCCTTCTAACTCCCCCCCCCCCCACACACACACACTTTTTTTTTAAACCCAGTCAAGCATAGCCAAAGCAGCGCTCCAGAGGCCGACGTCTGACTTCTGGGCAGAGACCCAAGAAGGAAAGAGCAAATGCTGTTTATATAAATAGGCACACAGAGCCCGTCGCTTCCTGTTAACAAATTGAGCATGGTGTCACCTCAAGCCCTCACGTTTTTGTTTTTTGTTTTTTTTTAAACAAGTGGCTGATAACTGATAAAGGTGTGCGCTTTTTTCAATTTGTCCAATGACTTTGAGTTAGGGTCTTGCTTGTCTCCTCGGACCCTGGTCTTGCAGCTTCTCTGTCTTTGATGATGCTAAACTACCTTTCATCCAAAATAACCTGAATTAAATTGGGCATGTGCAGGCCTGTGATCCCAGTGTTTGGGAGATGAAAGAAGGAAGGTTTTAGGTTACCCTTGGCTACACATTGAGTTTGAGGCAAGCCTGGGCTACATTAGCTCCTGTCTTACCACCAGCTTCCAAATTAAAAACATAACCTGAGCTATACTTAAAAGATTGATGGGTATCAGGTATCAAGTGCATCATTATATACCATCTCCTAATATTTTTTTCCCTGTCTCAACGGATAAACACAGCAGTTACTATGAACAGTAGTGGGCAATAGCACAGAAAATTGTTTCCTCTATTGATATAAAATTATACACTCCTATCCATCTGCTCCTTTGTGTGTATGTGTACACAGGTGTGCACAGGTACACTTGCCTGTGCATGCGCATGTGGAGGTCAGAGATCAAATTGGTGTCGTCCTGTCTTTCTCCACATTAGATTTTGAGGCAGGGTCTCTCTCTGAGCCAGAGCTCACTGTGTGAGCTAGGCTGGCTGAACAGCGAGCCCCTGCCATCCACCTATTTCTGATCTGCGTGCAGTAAGGCTACAGGTGTGTGCAGCCACAGCTGGCTTTCATGTGGACGTGGGGATCTGAACTCACACCTTCAGAGGGATCTTCCCAGCTACTCATTTGTTCTTAGAAATATAGATGATGTTGGGGGGGGGGCAGGGTAAATAAAATAGAATTGATGAAAACTAAAGTTAGGAAATATACAATATTAGCATCAAATCATTATTTGATGGAAAACAAGGCTTCTTGTTGTTGTTTGCTTGCTTGCTTTGTTGTTGTTGTTTTCATACAGGGTTTCTCTGTATAGCCCTGGCTGTCCTGGAACTCACTCTGTAGACCAGGTTGACCTCAAACTCAGAGATCTACCTGCCTCTGCCTCCCAAGGAAGGCATATAAAAGCATGAAAGACTCATGTATGACCCAGAGTGTAAAGGAATAAAAAAATAAAACCATGAGTGGCAATAACTTAACTTAAAGAGCAACTAGTTTGCCTGGAGAGATGACTTTGTGGCTTAGAACACTGACTGCTCTTCTAGAGAGCATCGGTTCAAATCCCAGCACCCACCCCACATGATATCTTACAACTGTCCCGGGGTATCCAGTGCTGCCTTCTGGGCTTCATGGACACTGAAGACATGTGTTGTACAGATATACATGTATGCAAAACACCCATAAACATAAAAATTAATAAGTCATAAATGAAGAAAAAAGCATGAGAGAGAGAGAGAGAGAGAGAGAGAGAGAGAGAGAGAGAGCAATAGCCAGGCAGAGGTGGCACAGACCTTTAATCCCATCACTCCAGAGTCAGAGACAGACAGATCTCTATGAGTTCAAGGCCAGCCTGGTTCCTTAAGCCCTTACCTTTCTTACTCTCTAGCCCTCCTTTTCTCTTTCCCATCCCCAGTCTCTCCACGTGGCCATGGCCAGCCTCTCTCCCTCTTTCTACCTTCTCTCTTTCTCTCTGCCTTTCTACAATAAAGCTCTAAAACCATTAAAAAAAAAAAAAACTAAAAATAAATAAATAAATAAGGCCAGCCTGGTCTACAAAGGGAGTTCTAGGACAGCTAAGAGTTGTTACACAAAGAAACCCTATCTTGAAAACCCAAAAATAAAAATAAATAAAAAATAATAAAAGGGCTGGTGAGATGGCTCAGCGGGTAAGTGCACTGACTGCTCTTCCGAAGGTGATGAGTTCAAATCCCAGCAACCACATGGTGGCTTACAACCACCCGTAACAAGATCTGACGCCCTCCTCTGGTGCGTCTGAAGTCAGCTACAGCGTACTTATGAAGAATAATAAGAAATGAATCCTTGGACTGGAGAGACCAACCGGAGCAAGTGAGGCTGTCTGGTGAGCGGAGCCGAACGGGGACGGCCAAAGCAAGCAGGGACGGCCAGAGCTAGTGGGGCCGGAGCAAGTGGGGCCAACTGGAGCAAGCGGAGCCGATCAGAGCTAGCTGGGCCGGCTGGAACGAGCGGGGGCCATACGGGGGCGGCCGGGAGCGAGTGGGGCTGGCTGGAGTGAGCAGAGCCGGCGGGAGCGAGTGGGGTTGACCGGAACAAGGAAAAAAATTAATTAATTAATTAATTAATTAATTAAAAAAAGGAAAAGAAAAAGAGTCAGAGGCTGAAGAGATGGACCAGCAATTAAAAACACTTGCTGATATTGAGAGGACCTGGTTTCAGTCCCACCACCTACATGGTGGCTTACAACCATCTACAACTCTAGTTCGGAGAAATCAGAGACTTTCTTCTGGCCTCCACACACACTGCACAGTTGTGATGCACAGACACACACGCTGGCAAAGCACTGGTACACATAAAATAAAATTAATAAATAAAATATATTTTAATTGAAAAGAATGGGGATTCAGTGGTGGAGCACTTGCCAAGAGTTCACAGGGCCCTGGGTTCTAGCCCCAGCACTTCACTGGGCAGGTGATATTCAAAGGGTGTTTATTGTGGCCAGGTATAGGGTTACACACCTGTAATTACAATACTCTTATATTACACTACCTGAAGGAACCGGTCAGAGTCACTATTCCGTGCTGGAAATTGAATTTGGAACTTCACACACACTAGTCAAGTACTAGACTAGACCCCTAGCTTCTTCCTGTCTATAGGGTAGGCTGGCCTCAAAATTGGATCCTCCTACTTCAGACTTTCAAGGGATGGGGATTTCAGGCATGACCACGTATGCACTGTCAGGTCATAACTTTTAAATCTCAGTTTATATCAGATAGTCATAATACACAGGGGCACAGTTGTTTGATTTTATCTAAGTAGAAATTACCTTCAGACAAACTAGTTGTTCGTTTTTTAATTTTTTTTTTAAGATTTATTTATTATATGTAAGTACACTGTAGCTATTTTCAGATGCACCAGAAGAGGGCATCAGATCTTGTTACGGATGGTTGTGAGCCACCATGTGGTTGCTGGGATTTGAACTCGGGACCTTTGGAAGAGCAGTCAGTGTGCTCTAACCGGCTGAGCCATCTCACCAGCCCCCTCTTTTCCTTTTTTTTAAACACTGTGTAGCTCTACCTGGCCTGGGACTAACCATGTAGATCAGGGTGGCCTGGAACCCACCGAGATCCTCTCCCTCCTGAGTACGGGGATCAAAAGTGTGTGGTACCTTACCTGGCCTCCCTTTTAATGCTTTTAATAATCTGGGTCAATTGCATTAGGTTGCAGGACTGATGCCAAATTTCTGCTTTGGCCTGGGAATCAGGAGTGTGGGCAGCCAGCACCATCATTTCCTTATACCAACTTGGTTTTCTTTTTAGCTTAGAATATTATGTTTCGTCTCTTACAATGACATACATTTTTAAAATCTTTCTTTTCAAATTCTTACACATTTTCAAAAAATATGCTGTTGATTTTAATATAGATTGCTTCCCTCTGTTCCAGAGCAGGGTGACTCTTGGTGTTTTGGGAACCTGCCTGCCATAGCCCTTGATGCCCCCAGAAGTACCTGCTCCTAGCTTTTGATGGACTGTGTTTCCTGGTATCCCCTCCTACTTTTCTTTCTTTTTTTTTTTTCCTCCTCTGTCCTGGAGAACCCGATGACTCTGTTGCCCTCTTTATGTTCTTTCCATTCTGCCTGTGCACAGAATCACTGAAAGGAACCCGACAAGTAACTGTCTCACTCATCCTTGTAGCCTTTAAGATTTGTTGAATTATTCAAGATTTTTAAAAATCTTAATTTTGTCATTTTAAATCATGTGCCTGCCTGGTTGTCTCTGCGTGGGTATGTGCTTGCGAGTGTCCACTAAGACTATGTCAAAACCCCTGGAGCTGGAGATACAGGTGGTTGGAAGTCACCTGACCTGGGTACTGGGAATCAAACTGGGGTCATTTGGAAGAGCAGCCAGTGCTCTAAAGCACTGAGCCACCTCTCCAGCCCCCAGGATTTTTTTCTTTTTAAAGGAAGTGAAATTCCTAAAATGTATAAGGAATCTCTTTGTGGGGAGGGAGTTTCAACAGACTGGCAGTATAGCCCAGGCTGGCCTGAATTTACAGTTTGCCTGCTTTAGACTCCGGAGTGTTTGGATTATAGGAGCGTGCCATAAGCCTGGCCAAATAGGTAATTTTTAAATGCGCAGTTCAGTGGCTTGAAACTGAAATATCCTTCACAAATTCATGTCTCCAGCTGATGCTGTTATTTAGGGAGGTGCAGGAATGTTGGGAGGTGGGGTTTGGCCAGAGGAGATGGATTCCTGAGTGCAGGTCCTTGAAGGTGTCTGTTTCTAATCCTGACTGACTTGTGGTGTGAAACTCCTGGGCCACATACTCCACACTCCAACCTGAAATGCTCCGCCCATCATGCCTTCACTGCCACAACAGACTGGATCTCCCTGAAACTGTGAACCAAACCATCTTTCCTTCTCAGGTTTCTATGGTCACAGTGACTCAAAAATAACAACCATACATTATTGCACATTAATGTGTAGTCACCACCTTGATCTATTAAGACAACAGTTTCTTTATCCCCAAAGAAAGTCGCACACCAACCAAGCAGTTACTCTCGCCTCACCTCTCCCCCCTCTCCAGGGTAAACACCAACCTGTTTTCTGCCTCTGTGGACTTTCCAGTTCTTCATACATCATAAAAATGTAATTCTGTGTTTCATATATATGTGCTCTTCTAAGTCTCTTTAATCGAGATTTTAGGATTATCCATATGGGACAAACATAAGAATTATAGAGCAAATCTTTCAAGCAGGAGAATTGGGGTTCTGTGTCTTTTTATGGTGCAGCCATATTCCCTTTAAATGTAAGGTAGCCTGTGTATATGGAAGGCCAGACCACAATGAGTAAAATAAAATAATGCTGGAGTATGCTGAAAGGGCTCATGGTGTCTTTTTTTAGTTAGTATTTTAAATTATTATTATTATTACTATTGCTGCTGTTGTTGTTGTTATTTTAATTAAGCTGAAGTGTTTAATGCTGCTCCTTCCTGTTCTGGTAATGAGATTTGAAGACCCTTTGGTACGTTCAGTGCCTGCTGGAGGAGCTAAAGGCCAAGTGTAAAGCTCGTGGGGGCAGGCTGCTCACGGGGAGGAGAAACCAGGGTCGAGTTTGTGCAGAGAGAATTCAGAGCTGCTGACACAATCAGCTGTCTCTCAGATCCTGCTGAGGATGCTGACTGACCTGCATGCATGTCTGTGGCAGTGTCAGATCCTGGAGTTACAGACAGCCGTGAGCTGTCATGTGGGTGCTGGGAATTGAATCCAGATCCCCTGGAAGAGCAGCCAGCGCCCTTAATCACTGAGTCGTCTCTCCAGCCCCAAGGATGCTGAATTTTAATAAAAATAAGAGTAATGGTTTGATGGGCAACACTTGAATGGATTCTCATGAAAGAATGGCAAAGGTCACCATGAATTCTGGAAAAGAGAGCCATAGGAAAAGAATTTGCAATACAATTTGAGCTTCCCAGACCAGATGGTGGCCTGATTTCAGTGACAGTTAGGGACAATTTAAGCAACAATATCCCCAGAGTGAACGCGCAGCTCTGCATATTTCTACCGTGCAATGCTCTCTTTAGGAACCGCATCTTACCCTCACAGGGGCTGTTTTTGTCATAACTTTGTTGATTTCTCTCTTCACAATCCAGTACACACACCGACACCTCTGCACCGAGAGAGCTTGTTGTACTGGGTCTTTTTGGATTGCGCTTGCCCACACAGAGAACAAAGACCTGTGTAAACGCCAGAGTGGATGGAAGCTTTCTGACTTGCCCTGGCATCTCAGCCTGTTTAAAAGCTCTCCAGGCCTGCGGGGATGGCTAAGCGGTCACGGTCACGAGCACGCAAAGCCGTCACGAGCACGCACTGCTCTTCCAGAGGAGACATGGCTTGGTTTCCTAGCACCCATAGTCAGTAGCTCACAAGAATCTGTAAGACAAGCTTCGTGGGGTCTGAAGCCCTGAGCTCCTGAGCTCCTGCACTCCTGTGTGAATACCCACACACCAGCATATAAAAGGAAAGATTATTTAAGAAAGAAAGAAAGTATTCTAGTAATTGCAAAGATTTCTTAAACACACATACACAATCATGGACTTTATAGGTCATTAATTACCAAAGTTCCATTCTAACCTGATAATCTACTTTAGAAGAATCACATCGTCAGAAAGGTGGGGTTTGGGACACATTAAAGACTCCCTAAAGCCGGGCGTGGTGGCGCACGCCTTTAATCCCAGCACTTGGGAGGCAGAGGCAGGTGGATTTCTGAGTTTGAGGCCAGCCTAGTCTACAAAGTGAGTTCCAGGACAGCCAGGGCTACACAGAGAAACCCTGTCTCGAAAAAAACCAAAAAAAAAAAGAAAAAAAAAAAGAAAAAAAATTTTTTTTGAAACAGAGTTTCACTATGTTGCCTGGAACTGGCTATGCAGACCAAGCTGGCCTGGAACTCACAGGGATTCTCCTGCCTCTGCTTCCCAATCATTGACACTAAAGGCACAGACCACCATGCCTGGTGGGATCTCAGACTTTGATGACAGGGCCTCGCTGTACAATCCCCAGTCAGCCTCAAATCTGAGAATTTCCTGCCTTGGCCTTCTCTGTGCTGGGGTTGCAGGTGGCTGTCAGTGTACCACTGTCTTTTCTCGTCTCCTAAATATATCTATTAAGTTAGCACTTATCTGGGCACTGCAGGGTAGCACACAGCACCCACTGTTCTTGCAGAGGGCCTGCGTCTGGTTCCAACACTGGATCGCTCACAACTGCCTGCAACTTCAGCAACTACAACTACAGCCTGCTCCTGCAACTACAGCCTGCTCCTGCAACTACACCCTCTTGTAGCTTCCACTGTCACTGTACTCACATGCACAAACCCAGACATATAAACATAATTTTTTTTAAAAGTAATAAGAAATTTTAATTAATACTTAGACCTATCTGCCTCTGTCTTCTGCAAAAAGCAGCTTCTTTGTTGAGAGGTCAGAGCTACACTTATCTATAGGTATAAGCATTTAAATGGCAGTTGAAACTTAACTTCTTCAGTGATGTGGTAGTCATGGTTCCCCTCTGGGTCTTTGACCTCTCCAGTATGAATTCTTGGCTAAATTGACAGTGAGTTCCTTCTAATTGAGTAGGCTCATGTTCCGTTATTCAGCTGTTGGTTAGCTCCACGATAGAAATGCCACTAATGCACCACTGGGGCTGTCTTGATGGTCTGGTTATTGTCCTGGTTCTCAGGCTAGGATGGTTGATAGTGCTCCACCTTGGGACCTGGCATTGCACCTTCTGACAGTAAGAGTGCTAGCCCTCAGGGACGAGGCTTCCACGACAGGGCCAGCTCAATTTCTGTGTCTTTGTGTCTCAAGTGTATGGTGTCTCAGCAATAAGGTCTCACTTTCATATTCTGGCAGGAAACCAAGAGCAATGGCAATGGCCTGCACTGGTCAGGGGCCTTTTGTGCTCTCCCTGACCAACGTGAAGCCAGCTTTCCCTTGCCTGGCACTGGAGTTTTTATTAGACATTTCTGGCTCCTATATATATGTGTGTGTGTGTGTGTGTGTGTGTGTGTGTGTGTGTGTGTGTGTAATATATAATATATAATTTAAAATACATACACAGTATATTTTAATTTTTAATAATTCACAATATCCTATATTTGTTTATATATATATATATATATATATTTATTTATTTATTTATTTATTTATAAAATAATAGGACTCTATGGCTTTCGCCAGCATCCCTAGTATTATTCATACTTCCTTTCCCCCTTTCCCTCATATCACTCTTCCTCTCTACTCCCCAGTTAAGTCCTCCCTCCATCCCTGTTAAGTCCTCCCTCCATCCCTGTTAAGTCCTCCCTCCCTCCATGTTAAGTCTTCCCTCCATCCCTGTACTCCTCATCACAGCTCCTGTGTCCTGCTGTTTCCCCTACTACAGTGCCTCCCCCTCCTCCAATGGTTCTTTTCTACTTTACTGGAATCTATGGTCACTCCAAGTTACACAGTCCAGCCCCAGATGGAACATCTAAAACCAATCTCTGCACCCAACACTTGAGGAGCACTGCAGAGAGGAGCACTGCAGAGAGGAGCACTGCAGAGAGGAGCACTGCAGAGAGGAGCACTGCAGAGAGGTTGTAAAAGCCTGGGGACCAAGATGACAGCTGCATGCAGGTGTGCCACCGCACCTCCCTCCTTAAATAAATAAATAAATAAATAAATGGATAAATAAATAAATAAATAAATAAATAACAGTTAAAAGTTAGCATCCAGGTTTGGTGAGATGGCTAAGCAGGCGTAAGTGCTTGCTGCTAGGCCTGACAACCTGAATTTGATCCCAGGACCCACATAGTGGAAGGAAGAACCAACTCCATAACTTTTCCTCTGACCTCCACATGAACACAGGAATAAAATAAATCATATAATTTTTTTGAGACAGGGTTTCTCTGTGTAGCCCTGGATATCCTGGAAGTCACTATGTAGGCCAGGCTATTCTGTCTGCCTCTGTCTCCCAAGCTCTGGGATTAAAGGTGTGTGCTACCACTGTCTGGCATTATAATTTATTATTATTATTGTTATTATTATTATTGTTGGTTTTTTGAGGCAGGGTTTCTCTGTATAGCCCTGGCTGTCCTGGAACTCACTCTGTAGACCAGGCTGACCTCAAACTCAGAAATCCACCTGTCTCTGCCTCCCGAGTGCTGGGATTAAAGGTGTGCACCACCACTGCCGGGCATTTTTTAATTTTTTATTCACCACTACTCTCTTCAGACACACACCAGAAGAGGGCATCAGATCTCATTGCAGATGGTTGTGATCCACCATGTGGTTGTTGGGAATTGAATTCAGGACCTTTAGCAGAGCAGTCAGTGCTCTTAACCGCTGAACTATCTTTCCAGCCCCATTTTTACTTCTTGTACATGGAAAAAGATGCTATTAGGTGGCAGTCAAAAATTCTTTTTGGAAGAGAGGGGTATGGTGGCCCATGACTTTATTCCCAGAACTTGGGAGGCAGATGTACCACAGTGAGCCCAAGGTCAGCTTAGGTCTGTGTAGAGAGTTGTGGGAATAATCTTGTGTTCTGTATGGAAGTACCACCTGTCAAGGAAAAGTTAATGGCCTATGAGCTTAGGCAGAAAATAGGAGGTGGGAGTTCCTGTAGGGAGAGAGGATTCTGGGAGAGTCAGGCTCAGGAGAAGAGATTTCACCTGGGACTCAGAGGACAGGGACATATGAAACTGAGGCAAAGTAACAAACCATGTGGCCCTCATGGAGTAGAATAAATGGGATAATTACGTTCTGAAATATCCTGGGAACAATAAAAACTCATGGGCTAACCATTTATTCATAAATAATTAAGTATTAGAGTCATTATTTCAGGAACTGGAGTATGGCTGGTAAAGCCTGAGGTTACAGAGAGTTCCAGAACAGCCAAGAGTGGTGGTGGTGGCACACACCTTTATTCCCAGCACTTAGGAGGCAAAGGCAGGCAGATCTCAGAGTTTGAGGCCTAAGGCAGAAGATGACCTTGAACTCTCAATCCTCCTGCCTCCACCTCCCGGTAGACATAATGAGTTCCAGAATCTCAGAGGCTACACAGAGAAACCCTGTCTCAAAAAATCAAAACAAAAAACCAAACCAAACCAAACAAATTCCATGATGAGACCCTGTTCCCAAGGTATAAAAAGAACATAAGACTAAATTCTGGATGTGTTTGATTGCAAAACCTTTTTTTTTTTTTTACTACTATACTACATACTATTTCCTTCTTTTTAAAAAGATTTATTTTCTAAAAGTTTATTAGTGTGTGTGGGGTGTGTGGGGTGTGTGTGTGTGTGTGTGTGTGTGTGTGTGTTTGTGTGTGTGTGTGTGTGTGTGTGTGCGTGTTTACCAGGTATATGCTGTTGCTGTGGAGGCCAGAGAGGTAGTGGCATCTCCTGGACAGTTTTATGGGAGCTGTGAACCACCTGACTGGGGTCCTGTAAGGAAACAGAAAATGTCCTTAACCACTGAGCTATCTTTCCAGCATGTTTCTTTTTAAAAAAAAAATCCCAGGTGCTCGGATTAAAAGTGTGTGTTGACATGCCTGGCCTGCCTTCATATTTGATATGTTTCTCCCCCTTTAAATGGATATTCTGCATATTAGAGAAAGCATTTGTCCTTCTGAGTCGTCTTATCACACAAATCATGATGAGCTCCAGTTCCAGAGCTGAAGACAGAACTGTAATAGTCGCAGAGCGCTGTGGCGCTGGCTGAAAACGGAGTCCTGGTCCTCTGACGAGGAGTCAGTGCTCCCTACCACTGAGCTTCTCTCCAGCCCTGCTCTGTCTTTTCCTGATGACAGTCATCTGGCTGCGGCGGTATGAAACCTCAACACAGTTTTCGTTTGCATTTCTCAGACTGCAAAACAATGAACATTTCTCCATATATTTATTGATAATTTGTACTTCTTTAAAAATGTGTTACATTTTTAGAGTGTGAGTATGTGTGTGTGAATGTGTGTATGAGTGTATGTGAGTGTGTGTATACAAGTTCGTGTGTATGAGTATGTGTGTGTATGAATGTGTGTACAAGTTTGTGTGTATGAGTGTGTGTGTATGGGTATGTGTGTGAGTGTGTGTATATGGGTATGTGGGAATGGGGGTGTATGAGTGTGTGTGAGTGTATATGTATGTATGTGTGTGTGTATGTGTGTGTGTCAATGTGTGTGTGGATGTATGTGTGTATGAGTGTAGAGGTCAGTGGACAACTTGCATGAATTGGTTCACTCCCTCTCTACCATGTGGGTCCTGGGGTGGAGCTCAAGGTGGTTTCCAACTCTTGACAATCCTCCTGCCTCAACATCCAGGCTTCTGGGATTAGTCACCATTCTCAGTTTAAAGCCTTTTAATTTCATAGCATTCCATTTGAAAATTCTTTTTTTCTTTCAAGACTGCCTGCTGGCCTTGAACTAAACACGTGGCAGAAGATGACCTTGAACTCTCAATCCTCCTGCCTCCACCTCCCGGTAGACCTAAGCTTTTGATAAATACCTGTTTACAGTTCTCTGGTCTTTGAAATGTCCTGGGCCGCCCAACAGCAGAAGCTGAGTAATTCTGGCCAGTGTTTAGAGGGCTGCCCCTTGGCTTTTCATACCCCAGAGGGATGCAGTAACCTCCCGGGCAGCAAAGTGAGAAAAACAAAAATCGGGGAATGCAGAAGTTGAAGCAATCCAACAACCACATTTTCACCCACACAAAACCCTTTTTGGATCCCTTTAAAAACAACTAGTATCATATTGAGCAATCTAGCTGGTGTCCAAAAATAGTGACCTGAGGAGTCATGTCTGAATGTGCTGGCTCTGAGACACAGGAATGCAGGCCCCCCGAGGCTTCCCAGAGACCGCCAGCCCCCCATGCTGGCCATAACGAAACCTCACCTGTGCGTCTCAGAGGGAAAGTTAGGTGGTGAACTCCAGATGTCCAAAACTCAGCTCAGCCGCAAGCAACTCGATTTCCAAGTCACGGTATTTTGGGTTAAAAACAATGTGACCAGGTTGGCCTGTGGTTTTTCAATAGAAGTTAATGAGGGGAAAGAGAAGTTAATGAAGAAAATAAAAGTTGATCAAAACCCCATAAAACTGCTTTGCCGCTGTACCAGTTCCAAATTTCCCGGGACTGGAAAATGGTTTTTTGTAGCTAAGCGAGATCTCTTTCCTTCCTTTAGAAGAAGGCGAATGAGAGAATTTGGCTTTCTTAGAAATCAAGGTTTTGTATTTGTTCCTACGGCTGGCATGTGGACGGCGTCGGTAGGAGAGGGTGTGGGCGTGCGTTTGCTTCAGCAGAAGACAACTTGCTGGAGTCAGCGCTCCAGGACTGGACCCCAGGGACTGAACTCAGGTGGACGGGTTTCCCTGGCAAGCACTTTTATTGGTTGAGTCATCTCACTGGCCCGAAGAGTGTTTTTATGCTGAATAAACATACAGATTTAACTAGAGATTTTAACAGTCACATACACATTATTTAGCTCTTGACTACATTGGGAAGTTTCCTGTAAGGTAGCAAACAACCCGAGTCCCAGCTACTTTGGAAGCTGAGACTCGAAGTCCCTTTGAACCTGGGACCAGCCTGGGCATCTTGGTGAGCCTTTGCTTCAAATAGGAAGAAGAAGGAATTAAAAAAAAAAAAAAAAAGCGAACGCCAGTCTCGTTTCTCTGTCCTTGCTGCCTTGCGGCACGCCATCACTCACACCGGCAAAGCTACTCTGAAACGTGGAAAACAGAGCTCACAGTCCTGCCTCAGCTCCTGCCGCAAGGGCTGAGAAGCTCCACTTGGCAGATGCTACGTGATTAAAGATGGCAGGCTCGCAGGGTCACACATGGCCGCTCAGCAGGTTCTCACAGAGCATTTCAGAACATTGTGGACCAGATCCAGGGCCCAAGACTCTGTCTTCAGATACTTCAAATCTCTACACCAGCTGTTCTCAACCTGTGGGTGGAGACCCTTTTGGGGGCTGCATATCAGATATCCTATACATCAGAAATGTACATTATGAATCACAGCAGTAGCAAAATTACAGTTATGAAGTAGAAACAAAATTAATTTTATGGTTGGGGTCACCACAATATGAGAGACTATATTAAACAGTCCAAGCATTGGGAAAGTTGAGAACCACTGACCTAGGATGTATCTGGCTTATCCTTTATGTTTATTAAAATCGAGATGCTGAAGAGATTAAGGATGTGCACTGCTCTTTCAGTAGAACCTGTAAGGCCAACTCCAAGAAATCTCACATGCATATACTCAGAGACAGGCACATAATTTTTAAAAAATGAATCTCTAAAAATAAATAAATGGCAGCTGAAGAGATGGCTGAACAGTTAAGAGTACTGGCTGCTTTTCCAAAAGTCCCAGGTTCAGTTCCCAGGATCCATGACTCACAAGTATCTGTAACTCCAGTGCAAGGGGTCAGGTGCTCTCTTCTGGCTTTGGAGGGGACCAAATGCAAACATGGTACACAGACATACATTCAGGCAAAACAGATGTACACATAAAACAATTAACGATAATAATAATAATAAGCGTATTCATCGCTGAGGTCTACCTGAAGCACTGTCAGGAAACCTTCAATGACCTTCAATGCAATGGTTCCTTTATTCTTCTAAACTGATCTCACAAAGGGAATGGTGTGGTTTTGAACCAGAGGATAAGAAAGGATTGTAAGTAACATCCTTGCCCCATCTCTGCCTTCTACCACCTCACTAACAAGGAATCTCAGATTGGCCTCAAACGCATCATCCTCCTGCCTCACTTTCCCAAGTCGGGAGATTACTGGTGCCTGCTGCTACACCCAGCTAGGACTCCTGTTGTCTATGGAGATTCTGCCATTTCGTACCTCCTCTTACATCCTGACCTGTCCTATAAATAAGAGGGAAGGTAGAGCTGGCAAGCTGATACAGCTTTCTAATCCCAAGGTCAACCTCATCTACACAGTGAATTTGAGGCCAGTTTGGACTACACAGACCCTGTCTCAGGATTATACAAATACATACATACATACATACATACATATATACATACAAGGAAGAGGGTTTATTCCCTGAGGTTGTGACTCCAAACCACCTGTGCTATGCCGAAATTTCCCTGGAATCCATACTTGATGTTTAAAATCTGCAGAACACTGTTGCACCTGTGGACCTCCTCTGCATACTGGGAGAAATAAAGTCTTAAAATTATCCTTTTAAAAATAATTAATTTTAGTATATGCATGTGTGTGAGAGGAGAGAGAGAGAGAGAGAGAGAGAGAGAGAGAGAGAGAAGAAGGAGAAGAAGGAGAAGGAGAAGGAGAAGGAGGAGGAGGAGGAGGAGAAGAAGAAGAAGAAGAAGAAGAAGAAGAAGAAGAAGAAGAAGAAGAAGAAGAAGAAGAAGAAGAAGAAGAAGAAGAAGAAGAAGAAGTAGTAGTGGTGTATGTGTGTTGGTTTGTGTGTACAGGCTCATGTGTGAAGGCCAGAAGACAGCTCTCAGGAATTAGCACCTCCTCCCACTTTGTTGGGTTAGGATCTGCCCTGGATCTGTCCTTGGTACTTCAGGATGACTTAGCCTGAGGGCTTCTCTTGTCTCCATTATCTCTGTGTGGGGATGGAGAGGTTACAGATGCATGCTGCCAGATTCCTTGCGATTCCATGGACTTGGGGATTGAATTCAGGTTGTCAGGCACACCAAGTGCTTGTTATCCACTGAGTCATCTTGCCAGCCCCAATTTCCAGTGTGTGTGTGTGTGTGTGTGTGTGTGTGTGTGTGTGTGCCCTCTTCTCATGCAGGGCCTCCAATCTGCTAGAAAAGAGCCCTGTCTACATTCCCAGCCCTCAAACAACTATTAGAAAATCAAAATAATGTCTTCCTTGCTGCTTCGTGCTGTGAGAAGTCCTTGGCCTGTTCTCATGGGCTCTGACTGAGGCAAACCTTCAGATACACACGACTCTGTAAGCTTAGGGCTGAGTGAACTACAGCTCTTGGAGCTTCGAAGTGCCATAATTCTTTAATCTTTTAGGTTTGTCTTCTGATGCCATTTAATTGTTTTTCCTTTTTGCTGTTTTTGTTTTGTCTTTGTTTTTTGAGACAGAGTTTCTCTGTGTAGCCTTGGCTGTCCTGGAACTCACTGTGTAGAACTCAAACTCACAGAGGTCCACCTTTCTCTGTCTCCTGAGTGCTGGGATTAGAGGTGTGAGCCACCGTTGCTTGGCTGACCATTTAATTATTTTACACTGCCGTATAATGTCACATCCAGTTTCAAAGCCTCTAATAGCACAGTCCATTGCCAGGAGAGCACAGCGCACATCATCAGTGACACCCATGGATGATGTATCAACACAGATTTGTCCTTCGGCCTTGGGCTAGGGGCTCAGGTCGTTGGTAGAATGCTTTTCTGACATGCTGGAGTTTGATTTCCCAGCACTGTAGTAATAATAATAATAATAATAATAATAATAATAATAATAATAATAATAGAGATGCTGCTATTTGTGACATGATTTGAAGGAACTAATAAAGATGGGGGGAGGGGCTGCACAACGTCACTTCTATGTGGGAGCTTAGAAGTCAACATAGAGAAGCAAACAGTAGAAGTGTCTGTCGACTAATGGGGGGAGACGGATGCTGGCAGATCTCTGTGAGTTTGAGGCCAGCCAGGACCATACAGTAAGACCCTCTGAAACAAACAAGAACAGCACAGAGGTGCAGTTGTGTGGGATGCAGGGTCCAGAGAGCTAGTGTATGAGGTGGACACTAGTGTAACAAGTGGAGCTGTTAACACTGCATCGCGCGCTGCAAACTTGCTGACCAAGACTGCAGGAGCTCTCACTGTGTAACACCGGAAGGACACTGCTTGTGGAAACCGACGCGTTCATCCGTCTGACTATAGTAACCACTTCATCCTGTATATACATATAAAATACTATATACTTTAAGCATATGCAATTGTGTCTGAAAAAAACAACCTGAAAATAAAAATATAACACGAGCCCATATAAGGTTCCCATATTCCATCCCCCAGTATCAGAAGAAAGGAGTATGACCAAGAGCTAGGAACACATCCCAGAGACCCGGCAACCAGGCCCAGCAGACGCTTATTTGCCTGTGTGTTACATCATCCATGGTAAGCAAAGACAGCAACAGCTCACATCTTCACCAGAAGATAAAGGTATCAACAAAACAAGGGATGGAATTCTGATATGTGCACCAACATGGGCGACTCTTGAAGACCTTGGACGAAAGTAGCCCGCAGCACAGCAAGCACAAGGACAATTTGTGCTACATATGGAATCTCGAAACTAAACAAAGCGTAATCAAAAAAAGGAAGAGAGGGAGGGAGGGAGGGAGGGAGGGAGGGAGGGAGGGAGAAAAAAAAGATGGGAAGCAAGCACATCGGGACAGTCTGCTTGGGCTTCCAGTTATCTTGAACATGCTAATTCACAGAAACAGAGGATAGGTTAGAGGTTACTACGGTCTGGGGAGTAAGGGACAGCTAGTGACTGCTTAACTGTTATGTAGGTGTGTTTATTTACTGATTGATTGATTGATTGATTGATGCAATGAAAGTTTTAGAGTGGGGTCTGGAGAGATGGCTCAGTGGCTAAGAGCACACATTCTGTAGATGACTGGGTCAGTTCCCAGCACCCACACCAGGCAGCAAACCCCCGAGAACGTAACACACCAGCCCTCCAGGCACATGCGCACATGCACACACACATTCTTTAAGATTTTAAGGGTTTTTTTTGTTTTGTTTTGTTTTAGTTTTTTGTTGTTGTCTTGGTTTTTGCTTGTTTGTTTTTGAGACAGGCTCTTTCTACGTCCTGGAATTTACCATGTAGACGAGCTGGTCTTGAACTCACAGAGATCTGCCTGCCAATACCTCCTGAGTGTTAGAATTAAAGGTGCCACTACATTTCGCTCTAAAAATTAAAATTTAAAAATAAAAGTTTTAGGGTGGGTGAGATGGCACGGTAAGTAAAGGCATTTGCCACCATCCTGGAACCCGGGTGATGGAAGGCAAAAACGGGCTCCTGAAATTTGTCCTCTGACCTCCACATGACTACTATGGCACAAACACACACACACACACACACACACACACACACACACACACACACACACACACCAAATAAATATGAAATTTACAGATTGGCTTAGGTTTTAGAAACATACAGTCCTGCTACGCAAGCATGTATTCTGAGTACTCAGGAGGCAGAGGCAAGAGGAACCGGAACTCAGCCCCCTGACATGTCTCTGCTCCACAAAAGGATAAGAAAGGTTTGAGTTCCGAGTGTAACCATTGCCACGGAATCCTGCACGTAAAACAAGTGAGGCAGAGGCAGGCGGATTTCTGAGTTCGAGGCCAGCCTGGTCTACAAAGTGAGTTCCAGGACAGCCAGAGCCACACAGAGAAACCCTGTCTCAAAAACCAAAAAAAAAAAAAAAAAAAAAAAAAAAAAAAAAAAAAAAAAAAAAAAAAAAAAAAAAAAAAAAAAAAAAAAAAAGTAAAACAAGTGAAGAAACAAGCAAACAACAAACAAAACCCCCACAGGACGCGTGCAGCCCGCGCAGCCACGTTCAGAACAAGCCACAGTGGCATGGAGCCGCTCCTTGAAAACGAGAAGACATTTCCTTTCCTTATTTCTATGTTTTGTTTTGTTTTGTTTTGTTTTGTTTTGTTTTGTTTTGTTTTGTTTTGTTTTAAGCAGAGTTCCATGATTGTCCTCTAACTGGACACATAGCCCAGGCTGGTCTCAAACTTCCAGGAATCTTCCAGCTGGAATTCTGATCGTATGACTGCCATACCTTTTGATGTTGTCTTGGGGGGCAGGATCGCTTGTTCTGCTGTTTGGTGACAGGATTTCACTACGTAGCCCTTGGTTGGTCTGGAATAACTATCTCTCTTCCTCTCTTAAGATTTAGTCAGTTACTTAGTTTTGTATATTGGTATTTTTTCTGAAGAGGACATTAGATGACATCTTAGACAGTTGTGAGCCACCATGTGAATGCGGGGAATTGGAACCCAGGTCCTCTGAAAGAACAGTCAGTGTTCTTACATATTGAAGCATCTCTCCAGCCCCTGCCGCTCCCATCCCTCCCCCTTATAAAGAAATGGTGTCGATCAGAGCAGGTAAGATGGGTCCATGGCTAAATGTCCTTGCTGCCATGCCTGACTACCTGAGTTCAAGCCCCAGGACGTATGTGGTGGACAGAGAGGACCAAGTCTTGTAAGTTGTCCCCTGACATCCATTCATGAGCTCTGGCCCTCCTGTCTCGTACATCCCTCCACTACCAAGCACAGCAAAATTAACATAAAATAATAATAATAATTAATTTTTTTAATGTAAAGAAATCATACTATCTCTAACAATGTCAATCAAGTCAGCCTTTTGGGAGGCTGTGTGTATATGTGTCTCAGTATGTCATTCCCTGGACAACTGGCCAAAGTAGGGCAAAGGCCCAAGCCTCATCCTTTGAGACAAGTTAGAGGGACTTGTCCACTGTCATCTGGGTTCCCTTAACCCTGTGATGTCACCATTGGTGCTGTTTACTCCTGGTGCCCTGAAATTTTTTTCCCAGGAATTCATTAATTCACTAGTGAGGGAAATTGTGTCTCTGATAGTGATGTGATAATGCCAAGGAAATGAATTAGAGGAAGAAACAGGATGAGGGCTCATTAAAATTTCAGATATGATCTCCAGGGAAGGCTCAACTGCAGGGGAATAAGCCAGGGCCTGAACTATGAGACTTTGTACAGAGAGATTTTGCAGCAACAAAATAGGGGCACAGGTGTGTGCTGTGTGTGTGCAACGGGATCCAGTCTCTAGCTCAAGGGGCACAAAACTGAGTGTAACAAGCCGAAGGGACAGATACTTTAAGTTCATGAGGTACAAGATGCAACTGAAATGCCATTTAAGGCCACTCTAAGTCACTATGACTGCTATCATTCTTGTTGTCATAGTTTTAAAACTAGGAAGCATGCACAAACCTTAGGTGTGATACCCAGGACCACACACACACACACACACACACATACACACAGAGAGAGAGAGGAGAGAGAGAGAGAGAGAGAGAGAGAGAGAGAGAGAGAGAGCTCATTATCATGGTACCAATGTCCAGTGCTATTGTCTCTTGATCTTTGTTACCTGTGGTGCCTGGGCTGGCTTTTTAGAGGAACAGCCTCAAGGAAGCTGGACATTAAGCATGAGCAGAAATGCCCCAAATCATTTAATCCGTGTGGCTCTGCCCACCACAGCCCCGCCCATCTTTACTGGACCCAACCCAGGAGGCAGATGTTAGATACCTGGTGGTAGTGATGCTGTCGTGGGGGAGGAGCCCACAAGAGCAAGCTCAGATTTGAATGCCAGGGGCCAGTGCTCTGTCACACAACAGCACTGAAGCAGCCTTGCTTGAAGCAAGCTTCCTTTGGCCTAAGATTTGAGGGAGTCAAGAGAGTCACGCTGGAGACCGATATGGACAGGTAACAAGACAGTCTCATCTATGTGCGTGTGCTCCAGAAGTGCTGGCTGCCCGTCTGGATGGAGGCTTTGCCTGTCAGTGCGCGCATTTCCTCGTCTGCTCGCCACCCTCTGCTCAGGTCTTTTGGGTTTTGGACCTAACTCTAACCACGAAGTTCTTCCTTTCTCCCGCTTTCTCTCTTCTCTGTGTTGCTAACGAGATAGGAAGTCTTGACTCGTCCTGAGATTTGGGCAGAGCTGGAGCCGGCTTGGGGTAATAAGAGCGAAGCCTTAGTAGAGGCCCGTGCCACAAATAGTTTCCTAGCAACTCCTTATTAAAAACAGTAGTGGTTATTTTCACAATTATTTGGCAAATATCCAACATCTTAAGACTTGCATGGGGAGTCTTTACTGGAGTTATTTGGCTATAGCAAAGAGATCTGTACTTCTCAAAAAAAAAAAAAAAAAAACTAAACATTTGAGATGAATTACTTGCAACTCATTACAATGGTGTCTATTGAAGGAGAGAATTTCATTAAGACAGGCAATTTAGTGTTATAGACTCAACTGTTAGACACTTGGTGACATTTTTACTGTTTAATTCATCTATGCAGAGATTTCTTAGTTTCTTGAAAGCTTTTATATGCAGCTCATGATGAGCCATTATCAGAAATTTCTCTCTTGTTTTTTACATTTATTGCCAGTGTGTGAGTCACTATGCCTAAAGCTCATACACTTGAGCTCACTTCTGTTTGGCTATGAGGTTTAGAATATGGAGTTAATATAGTTAATGGTAGCAGGGTGTTCTTCAGATTCCAGATCTTTCCTTTCTTGTCTTCTTTTTGTTACCCTCCTCCACCCCCTCTTCTGCTCCTCTTCTCCCTCCTCCCCCTCCTCTTCCCCCTCCTCCTCTTCCCCCTCCTCATCTTCCTCCTCCTCCCTCCTCCTCCCACTCTCCCTCACCCTTATCAGGAACCACATTGAAGGCCTCGAACATGCTAGACAAGTACTCTGTCACTGAATTACATCCTGCGTCCTCAAAAAGCAACCAAACAGACAGACAGACAAACAAACAAACGTTCACAGGAGGCAGGCAGACAGCATCAGCTGCTTCTGGGTTTATAGTGAATTTTGAAACCAAATCTGAGATCTTTGCCCTGATGGAAAAGGGTCTGATAGAAATGCATGAGCGTGGCAAAATGCAAAGCAAAGGCAGGCTGAGAGTCAGGGAGAAGCAAACCAGACATTGGAGAGCCAGTATTGACTGGAGTAAGGGCAGCGGGTAACTCAAGGCGACCCTGCTACTCTGCTGGGATTATTTTTAACCCTTTGTGTCTGGTTTGCATTGCTGGGGAAGCGGCTAAGGTTCTGCCTCAAGGAGCACAGCTGTCTCCGCAGCTGGCGATCTACAGGTCTGGAACACCACCTAGCAAAGTCCTCCTTACTGGGAGGGACATCCAGAGGAGAAGGAGCTGGAAATAGGCTCCTAGCTAGAGTTAAGGGAAGTGCTGGATCAAGGCGCCCAGTCCACAGGTCAGGACTCTGAAGCTCTGCCCACCATGGCTGCAATCTTAAGACAGAAACGGTCTATTACGTCTTCCTGTGGTTCAGACACAATTCTTCTACTTGTGACACATCCTTTCTAAATTTAAAGGATACCTTTCCTTCATAATTACAGCATCCACCTCAATACACACTCATAAACATACACACAGAGAGAGAGAGAGAGAGAGAGAGAGAGAGAGAGAGAGAGAGAGAGAAGCACATATGTACACTTGCTCCCCACAGTGTGTAGGAAAATGTTTTCTAGGGCTGTGTATACGGCTCTGTGGCACAGCACTCACTAGCAGGTACAAGGCTCCATGTTTAACCCACTGAAAAAGATTCTCTACTCTTCCCATCTAGGTAACACAGAAAGTTTAGTTAAATAGAAAGGGAATTTATTGCTAAGAGATGAAGTTTACGCTGTTTAAAACTGGCTGGATTAGAGAGATATCTGTGCTTATTATTATAATATGCTGAGTTTAGCTGTGATGATGATGATGATGATGGTGGTGGTGGTGGTGGTGATGAT
>LR749853.1:1349336-1457058 GCA_902729485.2 Mus minutoides
TCTCCTGGACATGTCCAAGATGCCCAGGGAAGAGCTTGTGCAGTTGGCTATTTATAATGTAGGTTGTCTTTTCATGGGGCAAACTTACTTCAACACACAGTCTCTTCTCTACTTGGAGTCATGACACACTGTATTTTTAGACAGCTTGATCAAGTGATACTTTCTCTTCACACACAACACCAGCTTGATTTACTGCTAAGGAAATAGCGGGGGGGGGGGGAACAAAAACAAAAACAAAAACAAAAACGAGTAAAAGAAAAACTATCTTCAGTCTTCGACAAACGATTTTCGCAATAGGAGGTGGGTCTACTACGGTTGCAGTTATTACAGTCACTGGCATCACATAACACACACACACACACACACACACACACACACACACACACACACACACACACACACACACACCGTATTTGCCTTCCGCTTATTACACCAGACGCCAAGTCAGAGACGGATCTCTTCAATAAGCCTTTTCCTCCCTCCTTACAAATTGTTCTGGCGCCACCTAGTGGCAAAGGTGCAGTTTGCAGTTTTACAACGTGGCGTCCAAACAGGCACTTTCAGACAGGAAGGTAATCCCTGCAAGGTGTGTATCCTTTGTCCCATAGATGTGCAGCTTTCCTTTACCCAACAGAGCCCACTGTAATAGAGACATTTGGCTCCAACAAGTGCTCTCTTAACAAGAAAATGCATACACCTTTAATCCCAGCCCTCTGGAGGCATAGGTAGGCATATCTCTGTGAGTTTGAGGCCAGCCTCGTCTACATAACAAGTTCCAGGTCAGCCAGTGCGACATCCCCACAAGCATCCCAAATGGCCTGGGTGGGAGAGCATGCCAGTCACGTCACCAGTGTTCTCTGCTCTTTCTCCAGTCCGGCTGCCACGTGGAATTGTTGTTCCTACGCTACATCTCGGACTGGGACCTGGACCCCGGCCGGTGTTACCGCGTCACCTGGTTCACCTCCTGGAGCCCCTGCTACGACTGTGCCCGGCACGTGGCTGAGTTTCTGAGATGGAACCCTAACCTCAGTCTGAGGATTTTCACCGCGCGCCTCTACTTCTGTGAAGACCGCAAGGCTGAGCCTGAGGGCCTGCGGAGACTGCACCGCGCTGGGGTCCAGATCGGGATCATGACCTTCAAAGGTGAGACTTGCGCGCTGGAGAGGGCAATCTGAGTTGCCACTCAGAGTGAGTGTCAGCGGGGAAACTGGGGGTGGGGTGCTACTTAAAGACCTTCAGTTCGTCCTGGATATCAAAAGTATTACTTTATTTTTTGAGGTAGGATCTCACTATCCTAGGCTGACCTTCAACCTGCAATTCTCCGGCCTCTGCCTTGATTGTACTTGATGACAAGTATACATCAATCTCAGAATTATCAGAATTTGGGAGATAGAAATTGCCAGGGCTACAGGTGCGCTCAGTGACAGAACTCTGGTCCAGCATGTGCAAAGCCCTGCATTCCACCTTTAGCAGTCAAATAATAAATTGGGGAGGAGAAGGAGGAGGATAGAGATCAGAGAGAGATGGTTCCATGGGAGCCCTTGCCTTTGTAACTTAAGTTTGACCCCTGAAACACTCTGACTTTCTGACCTTCACCTACACACACCTACACACCTACACACACACACACACACACACACACACCTCCTTCTTATTCATCTATTTATTTTTCTTTTAAGACTATTTTTACTGCTGGAATACATTTGTAGAAAATCGTGAAAGAACTTTCAAAGCCTGGGAAGGGCTACATGAAAATTCTGTCCGGCTAACCAGACAACTTCGGCGCATCCTCTTGGTAAGTCTGCCTGTCTCTCTGTCTGTCTCTTTCTGTCTCTGTCTATGTCTCTCTCTCTCTGTCTCTCTCTCTGTCTCTCTCTCTCTCTCTCTCTCTCTCTCTCACACACACACACACACACACACACACACACACCTGGACCCTCTTAGATATTTATTTGTATTATGCATTATTTTATACAATGATTACTTCACAGCACTTACAACCAGTTTTCTTTTCCGCTTTACCCAGGGCACAGCTTTACCCAGGGCAGAGCTTTACCCAGGGCAGAGCTCCCACTTAGACACTTTACCCAGGGCAGAGCTTTACCCAGGGCAGAGCTTTACCCAGGGCAGAGCTTTACCCTGGGCAGAGCTTTACCCTGGGCAGAGCTTTACCCAGGACAGAGCTTTACCCAGGGCAGAGCTCCCACTTAGACGCTAGCCTCTTTGCCTCCTCTTCGCTCAGTCTTCATAACTTTTTCCTTTTGCTAACGTCTCATCAGGTGGGGTTCCTTCCAGGGTAGAATTCGCCCCCTCTTTTTTTCCTGGTCCTCAACGCAATTTACTTTCCTCTGGAGCCATCCACTTTGTTTAGACGCTTTCCCTTCCCCGAGCTCAAATTTAAAGTCCTTCACTCCGTTTATCTGTCTCTTTCTCTGCAGCCCTTGTACGAAGTCGATGACTTGCGAGATGCATTTCGTATGTTGGGACTTTGAAAGCAACCTCCTGGAATGTCACGTGTGACGAAATTTCTCTGAAGAGACTGGATAGAAAAACAACCCTTCAGCTACCTGTTTTTCTTCTTAAGTACTCACTTTTATAAGTGTAGGGGGAAATTATATGACTTTTTAAAAATATACTTGAGCTGCATAGGACCTCCAGGGCTATGATGCAACTGAGCTTTTTGTGCAACATCGCCATCTACTGGGGAACAGCAGAACTTCGAGACTTTGGGTCGTGAATGATTCTCGGACTTTTCAATAGCATGGAAAAGCATATGGAGACGACCACACAGTTTGTTACACCCACCCTCTGTTTTTTGATTCATTTGAATTCTCAGGGGTATCAGTGACGGATTTTTCTACTCTTTCCCTCTGAGGCTCACTTTCAGGGGTCCTTTTCCGACAAGGTCATGGGGCTGTCCTACAGTCTCTGTCTGAGCAATCACAAGCCATTCTCTCAAAAGCATTAATACTCAGGCACATGCTGTATGTTTTCATTGTCCGTCGTGTTTTTCACATTTGTATGTGAGAGGGCTTGGGGTGGGATTTGAAGAATGCACGATCGCCTCTAGGTGATTTCAATAAAGGATCTTAAAATGCAGATGAGGACTTCGAAGAAATCACTCTGAAAATGAGTTCACGCCTCAAGAAGCAAATCCCCTGGAAACACAGACTCCTTTTTCATTTTTAACGCCATTAGTTTACTTTACAATCTTATCTAGAAGAAGAGTTCAAGAGTTCAATCCAATTTTCACATCGCTTCCCTTAAACATCCGTAATTCTGTTAAAGGGACCAAACATCCGTATTTCTTAAGTAACTGGTGCCTTGCTGTAAAGAAAGGAGCAGAACGTCCAGATCCAAAGTATACAGTCATCATAGCCAGTAACTGCTACTTGCTATCCATTAAAAATGGCAAATTCTTCCCGGGCTCTCCTCATAGTGGCTGAGACGAACCAGGGAGGTGGTGAACCTCCGGATTCTCTGGCCCAACGTGGTGGAATCTCCGCGAGGGTGCAGAAGGAATGCGGCAGAAATGGCCCCCACGTCCCTACTCTCCTTTCCTTGTGACCTTGGGAACAAGACTCTTAAAGGAGCCTGTGACTAAGAAACTTCTAGTAATGGGTACCTGGGAGTCGTTTGAGTATGGGGCAATAATTTATTCTCTTTGATGGATGCCAACACAGCTAAACAGAATTTTCTAGTTTTTATATGTGGGTGATGCTGCTCCCCTAAATTGTTAACTGTGTAAGAGGGAGAGAAAGTGTCATTCACCTATAGTTCCAGCATTCAGGAGGCTGAGGCAGGAGGATTGTAAATTTGAGGCCAGTCTGAGCTGCAAGGTGAGACCCTATTACAAACAGCACGGCCAGGGTTGAGGTCAGGTAAATCATACTTAACAAGGAAAAGCAAGACGCAGGACCGTGGCAGGGAAATTACGCTTTGCCCAACGGAATGTAGGAAACCAACATAGACTCCTTGTTTGTCCCTCTTTATGCCTCGTCTTCCTAACAATGATCTTTGCTGATGAGAAAAATATTAGAAAAAAAAATCCCTGTGCAGTTATTACCCAGTCGCCGTTATAATGCAATTAAAAGGCCCACAGGAAATCCTGTATACACGACCGTTATTTATTGTATGTAAGTTGCTGAGGAAGAGGAGAGAAAATAAAGATCATCCATTCCTTCCTGCATCTATTCCTGCTTTTTATGTTGCTGTATGGCATCCAGCGATAGATACTCCTGCCATCATTTCCTCTTCTGAAATATTAAAGTGGGTGCCTGAAGTTTCATAAATTTGGAATTTTAGAGATTACTATAGCTGCTCTCGTCATTGTGATCATCTGAAATCGTAATGATTATGGCTCCGCAGCTGGGCTATTGATTTTTAGCAACTTCCCCCACCCACACCCACACCCACACCCCACACCCCACACCCCACATCCCCACACAGCAAGTTCATCCTGGCTCATTTTAAATCAACCAAATTTGAGATTAAAATGTGAAAGCTTTGGAGATGAACTACTGAATAAAATGATGTCGAAAAAGCGTTTATAAATAAAGTCATACAGATCACAGGGTTAGGTGGCACATGTATTTAGCCCCAGCATTGGAAAGATGGAGGCAGGAGGCTCTCTGTGGGTCAGCCTGATCTAGACAGAGTGCTGATCTAGACCACCATACAGAGAGCCTGTCTTAGAGAAATAATTACCTGATGAAATAGAATAGAATTGAATTGAGAGTTCAGAAATTAACCCACTCAGCTATGACCAACTGATTTCAGATAAAAGTCCAAGGTGTGCTGAGTCAGCTAACCCTGCTGGGGCAATCTGACATCAGGTGCAAAGAACATAGTCGACATGGTGACACCTGCCTGTCCCCTACTCGGGAGGCTGAGACAAGATCAGTAGTTAAGACCAGCGTGGGCGTAAGAAAGACTCTGTCTTAAACAAAACAAAACAAAACAAAATAGATTTGGGCTTCTTCCACACACCATACACAGAAATGTATTCAAGAGCAAGAACTTCCATGTAGAAATTAGAAGTTTAAGCCTTCAAGGTACATAGATGGAAATCTCCCTGAGTTTGGATTCCTACACACCAGGACAGCCACGCACTAAAAACAGTGTCTGTGAGGCAGTGGGGTGACTAGAACTTGTGGATGTGTAGGAATGTAAAATAGTACACCCGCTGTGAATAGTACACCCGCTGTGAATAGTACACCCGCTGTGAATAGTACACCNTACTTGTATGTGAATATTCAGAATAACATTATGCATATTAGTTCCCACATTTAAATACTTGTTGGTTCATGAGTGCACAAGCCTAGTGCGGCACATCCACAGTAGAAATTTAATTTATTTGGCCATAACATGACTGGGCTGGCAGGATGGCTCAGTGGGTAACAACCTCGCCAGCCAAGCCTGACATCCTGAGCTGGGAAAAGAGAGGACCAACTCAACACTGTCACAGCTCTGACCTCCTCACATGCATCATGGCTTGCGGAGCCACGGCCATCTGTATATAGTAAGTAAGTGCAATTTTTCAAAGAGAGAAAATTAATAATTAATTTCAAAAGAAAACATTGTCCTCTGTGAGAGAAATACACAAACTCCACACGCTATAGGATTCCAGCATCTAAAAATGTCCAGAGTGGGGGTCCAGGTGTGGCTGTGCACACCTGTAAAGCCAGCACTTGGGAGACCAGGCAGGAGGATCAGAAGCTCGCAGCCGGGCTTGACTACATAGTGGAGTCATGACCAGGGTGGGCTTCATAAGACCCTGTCTCAAAACAAACAAACAAAAAAAAACCTGAGGAGACAAAACCATTAATAATTGGGGAATCCATAGAGACCAGGGGTTGAAGGGAAAGAGAAACAAAGATCTGCTTAGGTTTAGGTGTCAGAATTCTATCAAAGGGAAGCATTTGTTAATACAATTACTAGAATTCTGTGAATTTAAGCTTCTCGGGGTTTTTTTTGTTTTTTGTTTTTTGGTTTTTTGAGACAGGGTTTCTCTGTATAGCCCTGGCTGTCCTGGAACTCACTTTGTAGACCAGGCTGGCCTCGAACTCAGAAATCTGCCTGTCTCTGCCTCCCGAGTGCTGGGATTAAAGGTGTGCGCCACCACGCCTGGCAAGCTTCTGTTTTAATTAATTGATTAATTTGCTTTTCTGAGACAGGGTCTCCCTGTGTGGCTTTGGCTGTTCTGGAGTTGCTATGATATAGACTTGGCTGGCCTTGAACTGAGAGATCCAGCTGTCTGTGCCTCCTGAGTGCTGCTGGGATGACAGGTGTGTGGTACCACACCTGGCTGGCATTGTCTTTGAGAGTAGCATTTTCACCCTTTCTGCCTACAAGACAAACCCTAAAATCACCCCTACTGTGTCCCATCCCCAGTCCTAACAGGGGGACTCTGTGCTCCCAGTCTATCTGCTTGTTTTGGTGGTGCTGGATTTGAACCCTGGGTCTCCTGCATGTGAGGCAAACACTCTACTTATGAGCCATACCCCAGCTTCTAAGTGGCTCTATTCATTCATTCATTCATTCATTCATTCATTCATTCATTCATTGGTTTTTGCTGTTTGTTTGTTTTTGAGACAAGGTTTTTTTGTCCACATAACCAAGGCTGGCTTACAACTGTATAGTTGAGGCTAGCCTTAAAGTCCTGGTTTTTCTGCTCCATCTCCTGAGTATTATGACTACCAGTACACGTCACCACTCATGGCCCCTAAGTGGCTCTCTAACCCCTCCACAATCATCTGAGAAAGGTGAAAAGCCCCCAGGAGTGGCAAGCTGGCCCAACACTCACAGGGAAAGGGGATTCGTCTCTGTCGGACATACTCTCATGAGATACTGGCTTCAAACACTGCTAGTCTGAGGAATTAAAACACTCTGGGATTTTGTCTAAAAGTTGTGCTGCCGCAGAGCACCGCACACGCCTTCTCTCTTGTGCACACACAGCTTTATTCTCTCCTATTGAGGTAAATCTCCACCCAAATATGTCCCGGCCATGAAAACACAACTCAATTAATATGAATACATGCTGCCCATTCCCTAAACATGAGCTTCTACACAAGCCCAGCCACAGGGTTCACGTTGCCCACAACACACCCTCCTTTCCTACCACGTAACCAAAGCCTGAACTCTAGAACGGGTTCTAACCGGGAATTCTCATGGCATCTCATAGCGTACGCCCCCTTCTCTGCAGTGAGCAATATGTCCAGTATTTCCTAGAAACCGTTGGCCCACAAAACTCCGAGTCACCAACACCTGCTGCTCTGTCTACGGAGCTAGCTTCCAATGCTACCTAATTCATTTGAGTGTATTATTGTTAGTGTGTTAGTTATTTTTGTTGTTGCTGTTGTGATTAAAACATCGTGACCTGCCAGGCGGTGGTGGCACACGCCTTTAATCCCAGCACTTGGGAGGCAGAGGCAGGCGGATTTCTGAGGTCGAGGCCAGCCTGGTCTACAAAGTGAGTTCCAGGACAGCCAGGGCTATACAGAGAAACCCTGTCTCGAAAAAAACAAACAAAAAAAAAACCCCAAAAAACAAAAACAAAAAAAAACCAAAAAATCATGACCAAGGGCAACCTAAGGAAGGGAGTGTGTGTGTGTATCATGGCGTATCCCACTGAGAACTAAGATCATCGCTGTGGGGTGGAGGCATGGTGCCAAGTGTCGGGCATGCCGTGAGGAGCAGGAAGCTGGGAAGTCACATCTTTAACAGCAAGTGACAAGCAGAGAGGGAAACTGGAAGCAGACGGCTGTGAAATGTTAAAGCCCACAAGTGGTGTGTTCCCTCAGCCAGGCTGCACTTCCTGAACACCCCAAAACAGCGCCACCTACCAAAAACCGACTTTGAATATCTGAGCCTATGGGGACCTTTGTCATTCTAACCACAAGTGGCAAGTGAGCCATCGTGCCAGCTTGTATTCCACAATTTGTATTTCATTTTACTAATCCTCTCTCTGTAGTAGTGGTAATAATGATTGTTTCCTTGTTTTGTTTTGTTTTGAGATTTCGGTATTTTATTCAAGTTTTCTTTTAAGTGATGTTGTTAATCACAGCATTTGAAGGGAAGGAGCTAATTCCACTCAAAATGGAAGACTCTATAATGTACTCATTAAACTGATAAAAAAAAAATAGTGGTAAGTCTACAAGAGGAGTTTAGATGCCTAGTGTTATCAGGGTGTGACCACAATCACCCGCCCAGATCAGAGCCAGAGAACCCAGAAGCTATTTCATACTCTGGTGCAATGGGGAAAAAAAGAAATTAAAAAAACAAAAAGGAGAAAGAAAAAAAAAAACCCCACCACAACACAAGGAAGAATTAAGTCCTGAATGACTCTCCACTCTCTCCGCCCTAAAATGGCATAAAAGAAAATACCACACCTAAAGACTACTTTTGGTGTAAAACAGGTAACTGATGGGCTAGGATAGGAACAGGGCATGATGGGAACAGGGCATGATGGGAACCGGGCATGATGGGAACCGGGCATGGTGATCTGTCTAAAAAAATGTCCCTTTCAAGAAGGTGTGTGCGTGCTTCTGAGCAGATAGGATCAGGGCAGGAGGATTCAATGCTTGAGAAACCACAATTTCATCTGGGGGCTGGATACAGATTTACAAAGGGTCCACACATTCCCAGCTTCCATTTGCAGCCTGGCATCTCTAGAGAGGCTCCTCCCCAACTCCCAACCCACACCTACAGCTAGAAAGGACCCTTTCTGGAATGGGGTTTCTGCTGTACCTCTAAAATGATAAACACCTTAAAGCTGAGTCATCCTTAGCCTAGAGTGATATTCATCAACTCTCGCATCCCCAACATACAGCATTAAAAGTCCACTAAATTCTGAAGGTAGCTATGTTGCAAAATAGCTCAAAATTAATGATTGTACAATATTCATTTATGCTTGAAATTCTAGTCCTAAACCAAGCTTGTGTCTGCCTGCATTGACGTTCTTGCGTCCAGCAGGCTGACAGCGTCAGTTTGATACACCTGGTTTTAGGATCTGAGTGTACCCTAAGCCAATCAGGCTGGAGTTGTTCACTTTACCAGAAAAGCAGGCATCAGGGTCAACCTGATACTTGGCTGCTATTCCAAAGCGAGTGTTACTGTTTCCTGCAGTCCAGGCAAGATTGACAGCAGTCTCCAACGTCTTGTTCACCTTCTGGTAAATGGAGCCACCAAACTCTGTCCCGTCGCATGAAGCTGGAATTCATCTGTCTTGCTCTGGGTCACTCAGGACTTCGAGGTATCAATCCATCTGGTAGCCAGCTAGCCAACCCTCATAGCCAAGCACCAGAGCGCCCCCGATTGAGGGCGCAGCGATGTCAAAGTCCACACCACAGCCCAGGTTGATGTGCAGGGTCCTCTTGTACCCTGTCATGATTTTTAGCATTTTCCCCCCAGTGTTGGGTGAGAAAGATGAATCTAAAGTCAGCTTCAGTCCACAAGCAAGCTGGTCTTCCACAGTGATCTCAGTGCCCAGAGTGCTGTCTGTATTCCAGTTCTCTGTAAATGTTAGCCCATACTCAGTCCATCTGTCCTTGGTTTCCAGACTGCCGTTCACTCTGGTGGTCTCCGTGTTGACAGAGCCTGAGAGCGTAGCGAATAGGCTGAGAGTGGGGCGGCTCTCACGATTCTTTTTTTTTTAAGATTTATTTATTTATTATATAAAAGTACACTGTAGCTGTGTTCAGACATGCCAGAAGAGGGCGTCAGGTCTCATTACAGGTGGTTGTGAGCCACCATGTGTTGCTGGGATTTGAACTCAGCACCTTTGGAAGAGCAGTCAGTGCTCTTACCTGCTGAGTCATCTTGCCAGCCTCCTCACGATTGTTTCTTAAGAAGACTTCATTTAAAATTAATACTAATCTACTAAGTATTCACTCATTCTTCCAAGATTTTACTGATCATTTGCTGTATGTGGTCATTTACGCCGTGGTCATCATTACACAGACGCGTTAAGCACACAAAGACTGCTTTGAAGAAGGCTGAAAGGTCTTGGGTCTGGAGAGAGATCTCAGTACTTTACAGAGCTTCTTGGTCCTCCAGAGAACCCAAGTTCAGTTTCCAGCATCCACATCACACAGCTCACAACCGCCTGCAACTCCAGCTCCAGAGGGTCCAACACCCCTGCTCTGGCCTCCATGAGCACCTGCATACATGTGTCATACAAACACACACACAAACACACAACACACACACGTACATAAAATTTTAAAATATAAATAAATAAATCCTTTTTTTAAGCAGTCTTAAAACCTATGGCCCCAGAGAAGTACTATTTGAGATTTTGAAATGGGACCCAAAGAACTTCTCACAGGAACTAATACTTATAGTCTTTTGAAGCATAAGGAAATGTTCAATCAGTGGAGATAAGCTTAGAGACTGAGACTGCAGCCCGGCTGGGAAAGGGCTTGTACAGCATTCACTAAGTCCTGCGCTCAGCCCACAGGGCCACACACAGCTGGGTGTGGTGGTACATGCCTATAATCCTAGTATCTGTAAGATGGAGACACAGGGAGCAGAAGTTCAAGGTCAGACCTTAAAAATGCCTTGGAGGCTAAACGCATTTGCCACGGAAGCCCGACAAGCTGAGTTCAATCCTTGGAACCCAGGTAAAAGAGGGAACTCCTGCAAGTTGTCCTTCAACCCCCACAGGGGTGCAGTGCACACATAGGCCTTCCCAGACATCATATGCATGTGTGTGTGTGTGTTTGTGTGTGTGTGTGTGTGTGTGTGTGTGTGTGTGTGTGGTGTTTGTTTTAATATATTAAAAGATCAAGGTCATCTTCAGCTCCCGAGTAATAGTAAAACTGAGACCATTCTTGGCCGGTCTCTACAACAACAGAAAAAAAAAAAAAAAAAAAGACACAACATTAAGCCTTTATTTCGTTTATTATTTACTTAATGAGAAGTGTGTTCTGGGATTAAAGAACTGCACCCCACCCCAGCCTTGGCCCTTGTTTTAACAACAGGCTTATCATTCTGAGGTTTAACACCCGTTAGTTTTACTTCCTTAGAGGATTACATTTTCATGATTGGCAACAATTTCATATTTTGTTTGTGTGTGACCTTTAAGACTTTCGTCTTCAGGCATGGTGGCACATACCTGCAATCCTGGCACTCAGGAGGCTTAGACAGGTTTGGGAGTTGCCAGTCAGCCTGGGCTACGTCACAAGACCCTTTGAATTCTCCTCTCTGTATTCAAACACTCCCCTCCTGTCTCTTCTGGTCCATGGGTCTGCATCCAGCCCCAGTAAAGAGGAACAAAGAAGAGAATCCTGAGGCAGCTTCAACCATCCCCTGACCTGTTTTCTATCTCTGACACTTAATGCAGCAATGCAAAGCCTCCTGGGAATTGTACCGTGGTGAGTGTACAAGAGTTGTTCTGGGTCCCGAGTCCCACATGGCTGTGCACGTTGAAAGTAGCATCAGCCTGATTCTTGGCTCCTGAACCCCTGACAACGCACTGGAGCAGCCTTCCCTAAAAAATTTCTAATTCCTGCCCTGCCTCAAAATCCGGGAAGCCTATTGACTCTAAAATGGGATTCTATCTGGAGGAGGTAACTTTACCTAGGAAACCTAACACGCATTTAGGTTAGAGAAGTGGGACTTGGAGTGTGCCAAAAATGAGATAGCAGAGTCCCTGGTAGGTATGATAACCAGGATGGGGCAGGGTTGGCTGTAAAGAGACAACCACCCAGGGAGGGAACTTGGTGGAGTCATGGGCCATCTGGGAGATGATAGGTGAAAAGTCGGGCAAGCTGGGTCCACAGGAAGACGCACTAGGTGAAAAGTCGGGCAAACTGCGTCCACAGGAAGACGCTCTAGTCTTCAGAGCGTAAAATCTACTCTGCACAAATAACTACCTTTGAGCGCTAATCAAATGCAATCGGCCCCTGGGGTTTTATGACTGTCATGGTCCATGCAATTTGCTTTCTTCTTCTTTCCAATTTAAATCTCACAGGGTGTCACATATTACCAGACACGAGATCTAAATAGGAAACTGAAGCCAAAGAAGCAGAAGACGGTGATATACAGAAAGACTCCATAAACGTCCCACAAAATCGTCTGTATAAAGAGCAAACTGATGAAGCACCCTAAGCGGCTGGCTTCATGGTTCTTTCCCGGTAGCTTCTTTTCTTCCCCAAGGTTTCAGTGCTCTGTTTACTCCCAAAGGAATCTTTTCACACAAAGACAAGATTTCATAAAACAGCAATGACAGCTGGGTGGAGATGGTGGCCACCTTTAATCCCAGCACTCGGGAAGCAGTGGCCAGTGGATCTCTGTGAGTTCAAGGCCAGCCTGGTCTACATAGTGAGTTCCAGGGCTTCATAGAGAAACCCTGTCTCAATAAACAAACAAAAAAAAAATAACAAACAAACACACACACACATACACACACACACACTCCCAAAGAAAACATAGCAATGACTTAGACAGTGAAGGAAAGGTGCTCAGGTCCCAGGCTATGTCTGAGGATGGCTCACAGCTCAGCTGTTAACTTACTTAATTACTTAATTTNGGGGGGGGGGGGGGGGGGGGATTCTGCTATAAATTTATTCCAGGAGCTGAGGAGCTCAGAGGTAGAATACTTACCCACCCTGGGGGAGGGGCTGTGTTCAGTCCCCAACACAGGAGAGAAAGTGGGTGGGGACAGGGTGGATATGGTAGACTATGCTTGTATTGGGAGCCCAGGCAGAAAGATTCGGAGAGTGAGGCCAGATTGAGCTGTATCTCATCTCAAACGAAATAGAGAGGAAAGGAAGGACAACAAAAAATAACAAAAATAAAGGCAGTTCTTCTTGAAGACCCAGTGTTTGTAATTCTGAGATTTTTCCTCTCTGTCTCTGTCTCTGTTTCTCTCTGTCTCTCTCTTCCTTTTATTCTTTCTCTTTCTTTTCTTTCTTTTGTCCCTTCCCTTCCCTTCCCTTCCCTTCCCTTCCCTTCCCTTCCCTTCCCTTTTTCCTTTCCTTTCCTTTCCTTTCCTTTCCTTTCCTTTCCTTTCCTTTCCTTTCCTTTCCTTTCCTTTCCTTTCCTTTCCTTTCCTTTCCTTTCCTGAGACAGTGTCTACAGTGTAGCTCAGGCTGGCCTCACACTTGCTATGGAGCCAAAGATGGCCTTGAACTCCTCATTCTCTTGCCTCTGCCTCCCAAATTCTGGGTTTATAGCCTATGGTATCACTCCAGGTTTATATGTTTTAAAACTCGAACATAGGGCTTCCTGAAAGCTAGGCAAATGCTCTACAGACTGAGCTCCATCTCCAGCCCTGGAAACCTATGAATGTCAATTTGATACACTGTCCCAGTCCATTTTGTCAGAATCTGGTTCTCAGGACGGTCAGGGTGACCACTGAGCCTAGGCAACACCTTTAGTACTGAAGACCAGATTAGCACCCTTCTAACTATAGAGAGGAAACACACTGTACCTTCTGTGGGCGGGTCAGCTCTATCCACCAAGTCCACACACCAGTGCACACATCTGGGTATGGGCTTGTCCTGACATCTGGGGTTATTCAGGAAGTGACTCACGTTCATTGGTTCCTGTGTCACCAACCCCAGCTGTATTTGTTTACTCTTTAGTAATTGAACAAGGACCTCGGGTCACCTAAGCTCACAGCCAGGTCACTTCATACTTTAACATGAGTATATGCGTTTCAGGATGGAGGAGAAGGCTCTTGGAAATGTTCAAAGCATTAGTCACCAAGTCCCTGTTTAATGAAAGGTTGACCTCCTCCAAGGGTTATTTTTTTTTTTTTTTTTTTGAATTGTAAAATCTGGAGGGAACTAGGTCAGCTAAATATAAAGGAAGTTGCCAGAAATGCCCTTTTGTTTGCAAAAGGCTGCTTCCTCTTTCCTGGGGCAGAGGGACAAAGTCAGAAGCCGGGTGGCCTTGGTGGAGTCGTTTGAACTTTTTCTGTTTAGATTTTTCCCTTTTCCAAAGTTAAGCCAGTAACAAGTGGAGACTTCTGTGGAAAAAATAAATGAATTCAATGTGTGAAACACTCAGCACTTGGTTCACGGTGAATGCCATATAGGGATTTTTCTTTCCCATTCAATTCAGTACACACANAAGTCAGAAGCCGGGTGGCCTTGGTGGAGTCGTTTGAACTTTTTCTGTTTAGATTTTTCCCTTTTCCAAAGTTAAGCCAGTAACAAGTGGAGACTTCTGTGGAAAAAATAAATGAATTCAATGTGTGAAACACTCAGCACTTGGTTCACGGTGAATGCCATATAGGGATTTTTCTTTCCCATTCAATTCAGTACACACAGTCAAGAATGCATAAGCCCAGTTGCATTGTGTCTAAGTCTGCCTGTTCACACTGAGTTCCTTGTAGGTGACCAAGCACTGTGGGCACATTTAGAGGGGAAAAGTATTACTCAATCTGTAACTTCATTGCTTATGTTGTATTTCACAATGTCCTCATGACACTGGAACTTTATCATCCTCGTTTTATTGAGGAAACAGAAAATAGATGACCAACTTGCCCAAGGTCCCTCAGCAAAAAGCAGAGTTAGAGTTTGACCAGTTTGTGGCTTCTTCTGTTAGCTATCAGGGTGTGTTTAAACACTCTATTATATTATATAGTGCTTAAATATTACAGATCGAGCTGTATCGGACAACTCAAGAGCATTGCCAGACTGGTTATCTGATCAGTTGACACTTTGTTGTTGTCTTAATTTAGTTAGTGCTGGCATGCTATCAACTGATGAATGCATTATGATGTTCACACCTGAGGATAGGCTGTAGTTGAAGCTGTGGCCATGGATAACATTTCCTGAAAATGTATTTATATAGTACAAGAAAACTACGGGCAAGCAAAGTGACTCAGGAGGCAAAGGAGCCTGCTGCCAACCCGGAGAACTTGAGTTTGAGAACAACCAGACTCATTTGGTAGGAAAGAACCCATTCCTGCAAGCTGTTCTTTGACCTCTGCATGTATGCTAAGACTCCCGTGTGTGTGTGTGTGTGTGTGTGTGTGTGTGTGTGTGTGTGTGTGCGCGCGCACACACACACACACACACACACACACACACAATCATGCACACAATGAACACATAAAAGAAAATGTAATTTCAGAAAAAGCTTCTTCCTCAGGACAACGGCAAATGGTGGATGGTATGAGACAGGAGGGTCCAGAGGACCTGCGCACCTCATTCAGTCCCTCCGCTTCTCTCTCTCTCTCTCTCTCTCTCTCTCTCTCTCTCTCTCTCTCTCTCTCTCTCTGGTTTTTTGAGACAGGGTTTCTCTGTATAGCCCTGGCTGTCCTAGAACTCACTTTGTAGACCAGGCTGGCCTCGAACTCAGAAATCCGCCTGCCTCTGCCTCCCGAGTGCTGGGATTAAAGGCGTGTGCCACCACGCCCGGCTAGTCCCTCCGCTTCTCATCCCCGTTCAGGCGGCTGTTCTCTGGCGCGGCCCCCCTCTTCTTGTCTCTGTCTCTTCTGTTCTCTCCCGCTGTTCTTGATATTTTCCCTTACGATATTCCCTGCCATCCCTGCTTCCCAAGTCCTGGCTCTGTCCAGTCTGTTTCTCTTTCTGCTCTGGACTTCTCCAGATGCTCCTGGATAGTTTTCCTCTCTTAGCCACAACAAGAACCGTAACCATGGAGTGGTAATTCCAACAGTTTTGTTTTGTTTTTTTAACTGTGTCTCCTTATGTATGTTTGGTACTGAGAACCTGGGAGGGGCACGGGGATTCCACCACCCAACTTCCAAGGGGCCTGGCCTCTTCTAACTGAACAAAGCTGCTGATCTGGCTCTCCCACCATATAGACCGTGTGTTGCTTCTGTCTTCTGCCACCACCGTATTCAACTTCAAATTCTAAGGTCCGCGTCTTCCACCTCTTCTCCTCCACCGCTCTAGACACATCTCTCCTTACCTACTCAGCAAATGACTCTCCCAGAACTCCGGGAGCATGCTACAAAATCATGCTGGTGCATCAGGTAGCCTCCCTAAACCTTTTGGGTGCCCTTCTATGCTTCTCTACTGATTCTGGGTATCTCTCTAGCAAGTTTCAGTCCCCTTGGGGATGCCCCCAGGCTTAAATTCTGACCATGCTGCCTGCCCTTTACCGAGTCGCCCTCTGTGTTTCTCCGGACACTATCTTGGAATCCTCCTTCTGGTGGAACTCCTTCTGGCAACCCTCTAAGTATCTCCCATCCTCTTCCTGGGCTCCTGGAAGCCTCTCTGCCGGCTGTGTCTCTCATCTCCCTCCCAGCTCACTCTGTCTCTAACGGTGGCTAAACTTTTTCTCCTCGGTTCCCTCTAGGAGAGGAGCTGCCTGTCTCTCTTTCCTTCATTGTCTTGCTGGAGCCTGCTGTCTGTCTCTCTTCACTCTACAGAAGCTTTGCAGGAAAAAACACGCAGCTTTCTCTACACCCTTCTGGGCCTCTGGGACCCTTCCCCTAAGCCTCTCCCTCCACCTCCTCACCCAGCTTCTCTCTCAGCTTCTCCCTCTGGAGCTTGCTCGGTCTCTAACCTTTGGTTCACCCCATACAGAATTAGTCTGGTTGGATCCCTCCTCTGCCTTCTCTAATCTCTTTCCTACCTTGTACTTGGAGATTTTCTTAAAGCCTTGGTGTCGTACTACAAATGGCTTGGCCTCAATATAAACTAGATAATCAGACTCAAAGGGGGAAAAATCATTCAATTTCCAAATTTTCACTGAGTAAGCCTATGATTCCCCCAAATCTCTGATCTCTAAGCTGTCTCTGCTTTGCACTCTCAAAAATCTCTTATCCCTCAGCCTCCTCTGTGCCCTGCTCTTGTCTTATCCCTCAGCCTCCTTTGCTTCTGCTCACTCTTGTCTCCCTCTGATCACTAGATTCGGTTTTCTGGAGACTCAAATGTCTTGGGGTATAGATAATATTAAAAATTGTTTTAGGTGGATGGTGGTGGCGCACGCCTTTAATCTCAGCGCTTGGGAAGCAGTGGCAGGTGGATCTCTGAGTTTAAGACCAGCCTGATCAACAGAGTGAATTCTAGGATAGCCAGGAGTACACAGAGAAACCCTGTATCGAAATTTTTTTAAATTAATAAATAAAAGAAGGAGGAGGAAGAAGAAAAGAAGGAAGAAGAGGGAGGAGGAATACACCCTTGCACTGCCAGGAGGCAGGAGGACTGCTGGGCCTTGCTGGCCACCAGCTTAGCACCAGGTTCAGTGAGTGACACTGTCTCCAGAGAATAAGGCAGAGATTGATAAAACAAGACACCTGACATTCTCCTCAGCTTCCCCGGCCCCGTGCACACATACTTGTGTGTATGCCACATAAATAAAACAGAATACGTTTTTTGTTTTGTTTTGTTTTGTTTTGTTTGTTTGTTTGTTTGTTTGGGACAGGGTCTCTACACAGTCCTGTCTGTCCTGGGACTCCTTCTGTAGACCAGGCTGGCCTCACTCACAGACATCAGCCTGCCTCTGCCTTCCAAATGCTGGGATTAAAGGTGTAGGCCACCACCACCCTGCCTAGAGTGCCGTTTTTTATTCATCAAATTGACAAAGACAAAATATTGTGGTTGCATGCCAGGTGTAGTGGTGTATGCTTTTAATCCCAGCACTCAGGATGCAGAGGCAGGAGGATCTCTGTGAGTTCAAGGACAGCCTGATCCACATTGTTCTAGGACAACCAGGCCTACATTGAGAGACTGTCTTAAAAACAAACAAACAAACAAACAAACAATATTGATCATGTTTATCATTGGCAAAGAAGTAGGGAGTTGTTAGATTTAAACTATAGACTATGCTCGACCATAGGCTCTTGACCTCAGCCCCTTTGTTACTTCTTATTTTTAGACAAGGTCTCACTAAGTTGCCCAGGCTGGCTTTGAACTCAGTCTATAACTCAAGCAAACCTAGAACTTGAGCTCTTCTAACCTTAGTCTACAGGGTGATTGTTATTGTTAGCCTGTGACTCCAAGCCTAACTTCATTTCCAAGATGGAGGTGACCAAGTGAGCTCAAAGGCCCAATTTAAAGTACATTAGGGTCCTTCTTAGAAAGGGGAGCGAAATACTCACGGGAGCAAATGAGACAAAGTGTGGAGCAGAGACTGAACGAAAGGCCATCCAAAGATTGCCCCCACCTGGGGATTCATTCCCATATACAGTCACCAAACCCAAATACTATTGTGGATGCCAAGAAGTGGTTGCTGACAGGAGCCTGATATAGCTGTCTCCTGAGAGGCTCTGCCAGAGCCTGACAAATACAGAGGCAGATGCTCACAGCCAACCATTGGACTGAGCACAGAATCCCCAGTGGGGGTCCCTAATGGAGGAGTTAGAGAAAGGACTCTTCAGTCCTGAAGGGGATTGCAACCCCATAGGAAGAACAACAATATCAACCAACCAGAGCCCACAGAGCTCTCAGGAACTAAACCACCAGCCAAGGCTCCAGCTGCATATGTAGCAGAGGATGGCCTTGTCGGGCATCAGTGGGAAGAGAGGTCCTTGGTCCTATGAAGGCTCGATGCCCTAGTGTGGTGGAATTTGAGGGCAGGGAGGTGGGAGGGGGTGGGTGGGGGCACACCCTCATAGAAGCAGGAGGAGGGGGATGAGATAGGAGGTTTCTAGGGGGAGAAGTGGGAAAGGGGCAACACTTGAAATGTAAATAAAGAAAATACCCAATAAAATTGTTTTACAAACCCACAAACATTAGGGGAATTCTGGGGTAGGTGACCTTTATCTTAATCTGTTGGCTCTATCTCTAGGGACATTCCAGAACCTTTACTGGGGTATGGAGGTGGGGGCTGGAAACTGTTGCTAACCCACTGTCCTTGCCTCAGGCCAAGTGGCAGCGCAGCTTCTGATGGCAGGGCAGTTTCTCACTGGCTGCCTGGAGCCTGGGTTTTTTGGGTTTTGGTTTTTGATTTTCAGTAACTGACTTGCCCAGTTCTTGGAAACAGAAATTTAGGCCTAGTCTCCTGAACTGCCTAATTTAAAGCCTACCATGAAGTCAGCAGCCTGTCTCAATTTCACAAGCATGGGCAGGGAGAAAAACTCAGTTTTACATGAATTATTCCTCTGTAAGCTTCATTATCACTGTGACCAAATGCCTGAGGCCAGCTTCAAGAGAAGAGAGCTTCACCCTGGCTGGAGATTGTGAAGGTTTTAGTCCTTTGTGGTAGGAAGGGTGTGGTGGAGCCCAGCAGCTCACACCAGGGAGGCAGGCAGCAGGAAGGTGGCCTCACTTGCTGGATGTCTCCTTCCATTCCATCCAGACCCTCAGCCTATGGAATGGTGCTAACTAGTTCTTCATGCCTTGTTGAATCCTCTGGGTAACATCTTTCACGAGGCACCCAGAGCACATCCCCAACTCGCTGGAGCACCCAGAGCACATCCCAACCTCACTGGAGCCCCCAGAGCATATCCTCGACCTCCCTGGAGCACCCAGAGCACATCCCAACCTCACTGAAGCACCCAGAGCACATCCCCAACTCACTGGAGCACCCAGAGCACATCCCAACCTCACTGGAGCACCCAGAGCACATCCCAACCTCACTGGAGCACCCAGAGCACATCCCTGACCTCCCTGGAGCACCCAGAGCACATCCCCAACTCACTGGAGCACGCAGAGCACATCCCAACCTCACTGGAGCACCCAGAGTACATCCCCAACTTGCTGGAGCACCCAGAGCACATCTCAACCTCACTGGAGCACACAGAGCACATCCTAACCTCCCTGGAGCACCTAGAGCATATCTCGACCTCCCTGGAGCACCCAGAGCACATCCCCGACCTCGCTAGAGCTCTCTGTCCACTGAGTGGACATTATCTCAGATTGTTCTTTCACTGTCCTGCTGGGGACTTTGTTTGTTTGCTTGCTTTTCTGTCTGAATTCTCTCCTGGATTCCAGTATTTTACTCTTCCTTAGTTTAGTAGATTTTGTAGTTAACCCTCCAGATGGTCGCTGAGAAACACAGCTGGGAAGTCACTTCACCCCTTATCTGTCAAAGTGTCTTTATTTCCAACTGTGTCATTATTCTCTTCACCGTGACAGAATGTCTGATAGGAACAATATTTATTTATTTATGTTCTATTTGTGTGTGTGCCTGTAAGGCAGAAGAGAGCATCCGATCATCCCATTATAGATGTAGAGAGTTTGAGCCACCATGTGGTTTCTGGGAATTGAACTCAGGACCTTTGGAAAGGCAGATAGTTCTCTTAACCACTGAGCCATCTCTCCAGTCCCGACAGGAACAATTTAAAGGAGGAAGCATTTGTTTCAGCTCGTGGACTCAGAGATTTCAATCTACAGTTCTTTGTTCCGTTCATCCAGAGCGCAGGTCACTTCCCCTGGCTTTCTGCCTGGGTTTGTTGGGCTATGGCCTCCGCCCACTAGGCAATTTCCCCGCCCCCTCTTTTGTTTGATTGGTTGTTTATGACAGAGTCTGGATAGATAGTCCAATGGCTGGCCTCCAACTCATGCTCCTCCAGCCTCAACCTCTTGAGTACAGGGTATACTACCTGCTTTATATGAACCCTTTTGCAAAAACAAATCATGGTCTATAGTTGTGATGGCTTTCAAGCTAGAAGTGAGTGACTAAAGTCAAGAAACTGTGCTTAAAACCTGAAGAGATTCTGCAGCACGAAGCAGCCAGAAAGGGGCAAGAACAGGATCTAAGACAAAGCAAACTGAAGAGAGAGAAGATGAAGGCTGAGTTCGAGATCCCAGACAGATGGATGGATAAAAGACAAAAAACGTTGAGGTCCAAGGTCTTCCATGACTACATAGTGAGTTGGAAGCTTGTTGAGACCCTGGCTCAAAGGAGAAACAAAACAAAGAAAGAAAATCCTGTTTAACTCTATTGAGGTAGGAACCCCTGATCCTCCACCCCCAACCCCCAACCCACGGACTAACATTCTTTCTTCATTTTTCTCAAAAACTCCAGTGGGTGCTGGGGAAAAAACAAACAAAGAAACACCATAAACACAATAACAATTGATAAATGGTTCTTTTACTGCAGGTTTTTTTCTTTTGTTTTGTTTTGTTTTTTCATGTTATAGACATAGTGCTGTTGAGTCTGCTCAGGGGAGATAATTTGCTTTTTTGAGGTAATAATCTGTATTCAAGCCTCAGAATGGCTAATAGAAGGAGAGGGAAAAACACCTTACACGTTGTCATCTGATCTCCACAGGAGTGCCACAGTATGTACACACAACCCCCTCAACATACACAATAATAATAGTAAGAAGATACAGCTTTTAAAACTAAACTGTATAGCTAGACTTCATCAGAAGTTAATAAGGTCTAAGCTTCTTTTAACGCCCAGGGACTGCTGTGTGCCATTATAGCCTTTAGAAGGTCAGGCAGACAAATGACTGAGCTGTCTAAGTGACTTTACTATGTAAGCTGGCAAGGTGTTGGCTGTTGGCCCTTGCTGTACCTGGAAGAATTTAGCACACTGAATTTCTATATGTTGAAGTTGTCTTCACACTTACTGTGTAGCTCCAAGTGACTTTGACCTTGTCATTCTCTTGCCTCCACCATGCAACTACTGGGCTTACAGGAATACACCACCTTACCTGACTCTTCAATTTCTACATCCTTGATGGGGATGGGGATTTTTTTAGACAAGGTTTCACTGTGTAATTCAAGGCTGGCCTGGGTCTTGCAGAGTAGATCAGGCTGGTCTTGAACTCACAGAGATCTGGTGCCTCTGCCTCACAATTGCTGACATTACAGGACTGTATAACCATTCCCAGCTCAATTTCTAGATCTCCATTTTTCTGGACATTCTTGGAATGAAACCAAGGGCCTCATGTGTAACTAATATGCTACCCATAAATGACACCTCCAGCTCAATTTCTAGATTCTTCATGGCAGTCACTCTTTAGTGGGTCATCAATGCATGCTGTCAAGACGGTATACATACAAGGAGTCATTTCATTCATGCCCAACTCCCAGAAGTCATTTCAACCCTGTAGCCCAAAGGATGTGGGGTGGTATCCTTTGGTAATGGCAGGTTTGAAGAGTAATTGTGAAAAACGTGAGTTGAGATTGTTTTCTTCTTAAAATTTTTAAACAGGGTGGAAGTCCCTGAAACAAAGAAGATTATATTTTATCCTCAGTAATAATTAACACTCTTATTACTGTAAACAAGAAAAACAACATCTATTGGAATTCAACTGAACTACCCTTTGGACCAAGAATCCAAATGAGGCACCTTTTCTTCTGTAGTGTGACTGACTTGCCACTGTGGGAAACGGAACTCCCTGGAACACTGAGAGGGGGGAGGTGTAAGTGTAACCAGCATAGCAACAATAAAGATACACCGTGTGTCCCAGACACATCTTAGACCTAAAGATACAATGGAATCACAGTGTGTCCCAGACACATCTTAGACCTAAAGATACAATGGAATCACAGTGTGTCCCAGACACATCTTAGACCTAAAGATACAATGGAATCACAGTGTGTCCCAGACACATCTTAGACCTAAAGATACAATGGAATCACAGTGTGTCCCAGACACATCTTAGACCTAAAGATACAATGGAATCACCATGTGTCCCAGACACATCTTAGACCTAAAGATACAATGGAATCGCAGTGTGTCCCAGACACATCTTAGACCTAAAGATACAATGGAATCACCATGTGTCCCAGACACATCTTAGACCTAAAGATACAATGGAATCACAGTGTGTCCCAGACACATCTTAGACCTAAAGATACAATGGAATCACAGTGTGTCCCAGACACATCTTAGACCTACTGACCCATTTCCTCCCCCTACTTGATTTCCACTGAAGACATCTTCCTTGTGGTGAATTTTTTGGTGATACAGATTTTGGAGACACGGTCTAGATTTATAGCCCAGGCTGCCCTTGAACTCAGGATCCTCTTGACTCAGCCTCTTGAGTGCTGGGATTTCAGGTATGTGTCACCATGCCTGGCTTCAGAACACCTCTCTCTGTGTGTGTGTGTGTGTGTGTGTGTGTGTGTGTGTGTGTGTGTCTGTCTGTCTGTCTGTCTGTCTGTCTGTCTGTCTCTGTCTGTCTGTCTCTCTCTCTCTCTCTCTTGTATATGAGTACACTGCAGCTATCTTCAGACACACCAGAAGAGGGCATTAGTTCCCATTACAGATGGTTTTAAGCCACCATGTGGTTGCTGGGAATTCAACTCAGGACCTCTGGAAGAACAGTCAGTGCTCTTAACTGCTGAGCTTTCTCTCCAGCCCCTTGTTTTCTCTTTTTTTAACATGAGTCAACTAGTTAAATAACTAAATATAAGAAGAAATGTCACTACCCCCCCCCAAACAGTGATGAGAGTATGAGGGGAAACCCTCAGAAGAGAAGCACAGAGGGTTCTTGTCTGTGTATCAACACTGTCTCATAACTTTAAAAAGGGGTGGTGGTGGTGGAGGGATGGGGATGGAGGTGTGCACTTTAGTCCCAGTATTTGGGAGGAAGGTAGACAGATCTCTGTGAGTTCCAGGCTACCCAAGGTTATATAGTGAGACCCTGTCTCTAAAACAAAGCAAGCAATCAAGTAAATACCATGAGTGTGTATTTGAACACTTGGTGTCTAGTTGGTGGCATGGAGGTGACAGAAAGTTTAGGACATGAGGGTCTGCTGGAGGAAGTATATCACTGGGGGCAGGGTTAAGCTGTCACTTGGCTCCTATGTAGGGCTGAGATACAATCTACATGCTACTATTTCTCCCCAGACATTATGTATGCACTCCACCTTAGGATCTATAAACCAAAATAAAGCCTTACTTCTATCAGCTGCTCTTGGTCATGATGTTTTTTACCTTGGCAGATATGATACCAAGTAGTACTGATACAAGTAACAGATACAAATGCAGACTGTTCCTGTGGAAGACCCCAGAGTTCAGTTCCCAGCATCCACCTCAGGGGGCTCACAGCCAGCTCTAACTCCAGTTCCAGGGGATCCTCTGCAGGCACCCGTACACCCACTCATAAACACACAGACACACTTTAAAAGAAGAGGGGGAGGAACTTACTAGGGGGCCAGGCACAGTAGGGCAAGACTATTCAAAATCCCAGGGTTCAGAGATGGGAATAGGAGACTCAGGAATTCAAGATTATCCTCAACTACCTAGTAAATTCAAGGACAGCCTAGACTGTATAAGACCGTGTCTCAAAACAGAAACAAATGAACAGCAGAGACACTTACTAAAATGATACAGTAGAGCTCCAAAACATACAGTTTCACCCACATATGGGGGTACCTTGGCCAATAAGCTTCGTTCGAAGGGGGGTAGTTGACAAAATTCCTCCAGCAGTAACAATACTCTAAAGAAACACAGAATTTGGCTTATTTGATGAATACAACAGTAAATGACTTAAAATGACCTGGGCATAGTGGCTCATAGGCCTGCAGTCCAAGCTTTTCAGATGTCTGAAGCAGGGACACTGAAAATTCAAGGCCAGCCTGCAGTAGATGACAAATCCAGGGTAGCCATTTATCGACCCTGCCTCAAAGAAAAACTCAAGAGAGCAGAGGTGTAGCTCAGTGATAGAGAGCTTGTCTCCCCGGTATGCTTAGCAGGTACAAGGCTTTGGCTTTGGTTCCCAGTAGCAACAACCACAGAGCATGCGCTCTACGTAAAGGCTCAATTTGTTGCTAGAGGTGGTCTCACTCCATAAAATGAAGTCAAGGTGACGGGAAGGCGGAGGTACCTAGAGTAGAAGGGGTTGCTATTGTTCAGCTTTCCCTTGATGAGAAGGTCCTTCCTCCCTCACTTTATGTTGGACTTTTACCTCTGGGATTCCATCCCAGCATCACCAGCCTGTGTTGTCTGCCCCCTTTACCCACCACCACCCACTCAGGAGCGTTCTGTTTTTACCTTGCTCCGTCATGATCTGGATAGTCACACCGCTGCTAATAAGGTCCCTGAGTCCTTGCCGGTTTCGCTGATCCGTGTGGTAATAAAGCCGTGCTATGTAAATAAACAGAGTTACATGGGGGTGCCGGCTCAGAAATTCTGTAATGGCTCTGGAGCACTCCCCACAGGGACTCCAGGACAGGAACCAGGTAATGGAGCATCTGGTGTTTGGACGAAAGTATCTTTCTGTAGTAAATTTTTCTAAGAAGTTGACTTCAACGTGTTTGCTGGTGTTTTGGCTCGTGTGTCGCCAGACTCTGTGCCTTCCACCCCAGTTGATCTCATACAGCAGACAGGTCTCTTTCCGAAGTTCCCGGGGGTCAAAGAAGACTTCAAACTCTTGGGGCTCAATTCTTCTCCTGGAGACATAAAAAGACTCCCATGCAATCTAAGAAACTTAAAAAAAAAAAAAACCAAAAAAAACCAAAAAAACTTTCCCTTTATATACATATCTTACATATTCCAGGCTGAGATGACCTTGATCTTTATTCTATTTTCATTTTTATGTGTGTGTGTGTGTGTGTGTGTGTGTGTGTGTGTGTGTGTGATGGGTTCACAGGTTTGTATGTGCACAATCACTTGCCCATGCATACACACATAGAAGCTAGAGGTCAATGTCAGGTGTGTTCTCTGTCATTCTCCACCTTGTTTTTCTTTTTTTTTATTTATTTTATTTTATTTTATTTATTATATGTAAGTACACTGTAGCTGTCTTCAGACACTCCAGAAGAGGGCGCCAGATCTCGTTACGGATGGTTGTGAGCCACCATGTGGATGCTGGGATTTGAATTTATCACCTTCCGAAGGGCAGTCGGGTGCTCTTACCCGCTGAGCCATCTCACCAGCCCCACCTTGTTTTTCAAAACAGAGACTCTCAATGAACCTCATTGGCCAATAAGGCTCCTGGAGCCGTGACTCTGCCTCTACAGTGTAGAGGTTATGTAAACAGGCTACCAGCCTGACTTAGTTGTGGGTACTGGCGATTCAAAATCCAGTACTTGTGCTCGAACAGTAAGCATTGTATCCAATAAGCCATATTCTCAGCCAGACTGTAAACATTTGATAGCCCTGCTTCCACCCAAAGGACAGGAATTACCCGTGTGTGGGGACCCAGGGCTTCATGCATGCTAACTCTACCAACTGAGCTACCTCTCCTCCACCCTTCTCTTTTACATTTATCTTTCAAATTGCCAGGTATAGCAGCACACATAATCTCAGCAGTGAGGAGGCAGAGACAGGAGGATGACACATTTGAGAACAGCCTGGGATCTATAACGAGACTCTCTCAGCTCTGTACTGTGTGAGGATCCCCTTTGCGGCAGGATGCCATAAGTGCTTTTAGTCCTAATTGTCCCCCTGGTCCCTGGACTGTCACATTGTCCACAGAGGACCCCTTCTAGCAGGCACAGAGGTACACATACAGCGCTAGGAAGTCTAAAACAGGAGGGGCTCCAACTCCAAGTGAATCTGTGAGACTACAGTGTGAGACCCTGACTCAAAAAACCTGAACAAAGTGGGAGAAAAATGCAGAGGGAACAGTGTGGGAGAAGCTGGAGGGAAGAGCTGGGGGGGGGGGGGGGGGGAAGCTGGAGGAGAGAAGCTGGAGGAGAGGAGTTGAGGGGAGAAGCTGGATAGAAAAGCTGGGGGGAAGAAGCTGGAGGGGAGAAACTGGGTGGATTTGATCAAAACACATTAAATGCATGTACAGAATTCTCAAAGAGTAACATTTTCCAAAACTGAACAAAGAAATAAGTCCTATATTCACTTCCCAGCACCCATATGGCAGCTCGCAACCATGTATAACTCCAGTGCCAAGGGATTTTACACCCTCTTCAGACCTCTCCAGGTATTAAACACACACACACACACACACACACACACACACAATAAATTTAGCAGTAATAATGTATGTGGTTACACTGTTACAAGCGTTTATTTTTCTTAAAGAGAAAGAAGAAAAGCAAAAAAAAAAAAAAAAAAAAAAAAAAAAAAAAAAAAAAAAAAAAAAAAAAAAAAAAAAAAAAAAAAAAAAAAAAAAAACCAGAAACAAAAACCTCCACAGATTATTAAAATGCACAATAGCAGATTAAAAAGAAAGAAAATGGTTAAAACATGCTCCTGTTTACTTCTGTGCAATTGTGTGTCACCAGGAAACAATTTTCCACATGACAGAGGCACGATGACCATACATGTCTCAGCATGTCTCATTTCCTAAAGACACTGATAGGAAAAAAAAGGAGAGAGAGAAAAGAGAGAGATGTGGGTCTCACTGCCCAGTGCTTGCCCAGGAGCACTGCTAAAGACCGCTCTGTCTGGAGCTTGGGACTTTCGGCTCAGCACACCTGAGCATGCCTGTCAAAGCCAGATATCCAGAATATCTTTCATGTAGAAAGCATTATTTAAAATGATGTGGAGCCAGGCATGGTGGTGTGCACCTTTAATCCTAACACTCAGGAGGCAGAGGCAGGCAGATCTCTGTGAGTTTGGGGCCAGCCTGATCTACAGAGAATGTTCCAGGACAGTCAGGATTACCCTGTCTTGAAAAAAATAAACCAAACTTTAAAAGTATGTTAAAAGCAAATAAAGTCATGTATACATACAACGTGTGTGTGTGTGTGTGTGTGTGTGTGTGTGTGTGTGTGTGTGTGCGTGGTGATGTTTTAAATTCTCAAGTTTTCTTTTTACAGTGGTCTAAGTATTCACAGCTCTCCTCACTACTAGTGAGGTCCTTTTGGAAAGAAGAGACAGAGCTTTGAGAGGTCTCTCCAGATCCCACCATTGGCCAGGACCATGAAGTCAGAAGTCAAAGCAAAGGCCAGGTATGTCTCCAGTGTGATGCTGCTGGACTCTGTAGTTTCTGTGGCATTGGATCCAAGAACTGGCAAGCCTGTAGCCTTTGATCAGAACCACATCCTTAGACAAGCCACACAAGGAATTTTTATATGACCCTGGGGACATATGTGTATTAAATGTACAGTCTTACATTAACATAGTGGAGAAATATATTTTAAAATAATTTTGGCACATATATATGTGTGTATATATTATTTTACCATTTAATAAAGACAAAGGCAAATTTGCATGCTATAACCCTGTAATTCTTTTTTGTTTGTTTATTTTAACATTTTAAAACTTTAGATAGGTATGAGTGTTCTGTCTGCATGACAGAAGACAGCATTATATCCCATCGTAGATATTTCTGGGAATTGAACTCAGGACCTCTGGAAAAACAGCTGGTACTCTTAACCTTTGAGCCATCTCTCCAGCCCCCTAGTCCCGTGATTCTTAAATGTCCATTTCTGTGTGATTGAATTGGGAGGCCCCATTCCTGTCTTACCTCAGAGTGGGATCAACAGCTACAGGGCCTGTAAACCAAGAGATGATTTTGTCAAATAACACTCAATAACATTGAACTGCCATGAAATCATGTTCTAGTCTCCCAAATCTACAGATCATATGGGAAAACGAATGTAGAAGCCAGCACAATGGGGCACAGCTCCATCCCAGCATACTAGACTCTCAAGCATGAGGAAACTCAAGTTCAAGTTCTGCCTAGGCTATACTTTTGAGATCTGACCTCAAAAAAACTGTTTTAACCTAAATCTAATGGGAAAGTGACTTCTCAAAAGATCCGAAAGGTACAATTTGGAAACTATGAAATATAGGTTGTGCATATCTTATTCCTGAATCTCATTCTACCCAATACATGTTAGCTGGCAATGCAGAGTAATTCAATGATGATTGGATGCACTTTAGCCTACTGCAATCAAATCCTCTTTTCTCCTCTATTTTTTTTTTTAAAGTTTGTTTTGGGGTAATATACAAGCTGGACATACTGTATCCAAGATTAGAGTCTATTTTCAGCCTTAGTTTTCTAAAAAGCCAGAGAGACCCTCAGTCCATACAGGCTACATCTCCTTTCTTACAGCCATAATGATAGGGATGGTGAATAATACTTTATAACTTTAAACCTTCTTCAGAATTCTATAAAACTTGGATTCACAGCCTTGCTTTTAAAACAAACCAATGTCTAATTTCCCAGGTGTTTATATTTCCAGCCTACAGACACAGAACAATTTACAATTATTAACAGTGAAGACAAGACAGGGTGCAGTTAAGGTGGGGTGTCCCCTTCAGTGTCAGTGGTCAGTAGGCTATTTGCCATTCTTCCTTTTCTGTCATTACCTGTTTATAAACTGTCTCCTGTGCTGCTTCCTGCATATGCTCCAGTTTTTCCAGAGCCAGAGATTTTAAGGATAAAAGTGGGGTTTCCATAGCATCATCGTGGTTACATCTTCCACAGACAGCTGTTGTTCTGGAGGAACTTCCCAAAACACCGACCTCACTTCTGCCATATGTAAACTGTGACGCCTGGTGCATTTGCTCCTGACAATTTTGATCCTTTTCTTTCAGCTTTTAGCATCTGATTTGTTGGCATCTGTCTCCTTAACTCAAGCGTACAGAAGGAAGGGTGCATTCTTTCCCAAATAGCTTCACTATTGCCTGGGTTTATGTTTGTTTGTATCCAGCCCCAAAGCAATTAACTAGCAGGCAAATGTGTCCAGAGTACTATTTCAGTCATATCTTTGTGCTTCAGATACTCTCAAGGTCATCCTCAGCTACATAGTGTGTTCAAGGCTAGTCTGGGCTACATGAGACCTTGTCTCAACAATAAATAATAAATAAAATTTTCAAAGAGTCTCTAGCTGGGCATTGGTAGTGCATGCCTTTAATTCCAGCACTTGGGAGGCAGAGGCAGATGGATTTCTAGGTTTGAGGCTAGCCTGGTCTACAGAGTGAGTTCCAGGACAGCCAGGGCTACACAAACAAACAAAGTCTCTAAAGATTTGAACTCTACCAAAAACAACAATAATAACAATTTTAGGAGTTTAGTGGGATCCAATCCCACCTCGTCTGAAATCATTTCCTTCCAAAGCTAGGCATGTTCTCCATCCTGCAATTTTTCTATAATCCACCTCTCAAATGCATGGATTACAAGCATGTGCCACCCAGTCTGTTGTATATGGTGCTGGGAATGGAACCCAGGAATCTTGCATGGAGTCAGCTCTATACCAACTGAGCTATATCACCTAGGCCATTTAAGAGTAGGATCTCATATTATAGCCTAATCTGCTCTGAAACTTATTATATTGCCCAAGATAGCTTCAAATTCCTTGTAAGCCTCCTGTTTCAGCCTCTAGACTATTTAGATAACAGATGGAAATAACCACACCTGACTAACATTAATTAATCATTGACTAGTCAGTCAACTAGCATATAGACCATTATTGCTATTTCTGTTTTATCTTAATTAACAGTTTCAAGTTATTGTTTTACTTAACTATAACTTTTTTCAGTGAGGGATGGGGCTGGCCAAGACTGAGAGTTTAAACATACTAGGCAAGCTCCCTACCACTGAGCTATATCTTTTCTCTTCTTACTTAAAGCTTTTTAAATTGTGTGTGTTGTATGTATGTATGTATGTATGTATGTATGTATGTATGTATATGATGTGTGTGTAATGTGTGGGAGGGTATGTGATGTGTGGGGTGTGTGTGTGTGTGTTCATGTGTTCAGGTAACTGTGGAGGCCAGAGGAGGACATTGGAACCCTTGGAGCTGAAGTTCCAGGCCATTGTGAGCAGCCTCATATAGATGCTGGGAAGTCTCAAGTCTCTTGACTGCTGAGCCATCCCTCCAGGTCTCCCACCTTTTCTAAGGAAGGGTCTTGCTAAGTTACCTAATTTGAACTTACCTTATAATCCACAAAGACCTTCAACTTGTAATTCTCCTGCCTTAGCCTCCTAAGTAGCTAGAATTACAGGCCTATGTCACCAGATCCAACTAACTTAATTTTTTTACTGCCGTGAAACCAACATTGACTTAGTGTTACTTGTCAAAATCATTAGGAGCTATAAATACTTCCCTGGAGTAGTAATTCATCTTATGAACAATATTAATTATTAATTATAATAGGAAAGTTGAAAAGCACCCAGGGACCCAAGCATAAGCAGGTCAGACGCACGTACACCTGATGCACTCTTCAAGACCACAGACCCAAGCTAAGCGTGGGAGCAGGCATTTGTATTCGGAGACACTCAAGGGGTTAAATGAAGCAGGAGGATAACCTGGGGCCAGCAGCTGGGGGCCAGCCTGGGTTAGCATGATAAACTGTAGAGTGAGAAGCAAAATAGAGAGGAATCATCAACTCAACGCCTTGCTAGAACCCAGCGTCCTTTTACCTGTCTCGGAACTCATCTTGCTCTGTCTCTGGACCCCTTCCTCGGGAGCTTATGTTGCTGCGATGGCTTCTGCCAGCTGTGTGCCGGACTTTGTATCCTCTGGTGTGCCAACAGCCACCTGCAGGGACATGGGGTGACTCATTCCTGAGCGTCAGTAGCAACTTGAGATCTGTACTATGTAAATGAAGAAGGAAGTGGCATCTGGATATTTGTTCTCCCTGGAGAAAATCCATAGAGCCGTCAATGCTACACAACAGAGCACTGAGGACATTAAACTCCAAAGTTCTCTTAGGTGACATCTACATTTAGAAAGCTTTCTCCTTCCTTCAGGCTCGAGTTAGAGTGGGAGGAAGCCAGTACAGAGTCAGAGAGAATGAAGCTGTTCCTATAACTAAGAAGTCCTCAGTGTGACCCGCTGAGAATATTATGGGTTTTACCTGTTACTTCCTCCCATTCGCCCTTTGTTCCATTTGTCTATTGGAAAAAGGAGGGGCAGCTTAAGATGCAAAAGCAGGACCTTGGCCTTTGAGTCAGATAACTAGTGTGCAGTTCTGGTGCTCTCTTCCTCTTATTAGACTTTATGACTAAGTCTAATCTCTAATTTTAAACAATGTTAATATGCTATACTTCTCTATAGCAATCCTCTGTTGCCAGGACTTTGGGTCAAGTTCAGGCTACCAATTCCTCTTAGGCTCAGCATCATCCCTCAGACTTGAGATCATTCTCTCAAGGTCTAAGTCTCCGACGAGGGTCTTCTCCCTAGATTCTGTGACTGTAATGAAGACCAAGACCAGGCACACCTTGGTGGGGAGATGGGCTATTTGGCTTACATTTCCATGTTACACTTTGTCACTGAGGAAAGTCCAGGCAGGTTCTCAAGCAGGAACCTGAAGGCAAGAACTGAGGCAGCAGCCATTGAGGAATGCTGCTTACTGGCTTGCTCTCCCTGGCTTGTTCAGCCTGCTTTGTAATAGACCCCAGGACCACCTGCTCAAGGGTGGCACCACCCACAGTGGGCTGGGTCCTCCCACATCAATCATCAATCAAGAAAATGCCTACAGACTTACCTACAAACCAATTCAACGGGGCATTTTCTCAACTGAGGTTCCCTCTCTGGCTTGTGTTTTTCTTCTGTCCCAGAATTCCTATCTCCTAGCACAATCCCTGCTTTCTTAGGTCTGCCCACCCTATGGCTTGAAGGCCAGTGAGGATGACCTCCACACAGACACCCTTGGCAGTCTTGGCCCCTGGTGAAACTGAGAAGCAAAAGCACCGTAAGTGTGCCCATCCTAAGTTGTAAAAATATCATATGAAGATGGAGATGATCAAGGTTTTTGTTGAAGGCTGTTCAAGAAAAGTTCCTTCCTCCTGGTCAAAAGAATGAAATCTGAGTTCTACCTGGGTGGAGAGGCCAAACATTCTGGTCTGACTCAAAGATTAGAACATTACATACATTGTCATCTCCTTAAGAGTTAATCCAGCGGGGCCTGTCAATCACCAGGCAAGAACACTCCACACAAGCAAGCTGACTCACTCACTGAAGACGTGCAGAGGAGGTGTGAGGAACGACTCTCTCTCTCTCTCTCTCTCTCTCTCTCTNCCTAACTCCTCTGTAACACCCTAACTCCTCTGTAACACCCTAACTCCTCTGTAACACCCTAACTCCTCTGTACTCCTCTCTAACACTCTCATTCTGTGCAAATATGGCCCTGCCACACAGATGTTCACAGACTTCTACTTCCTGCTTTCTAGTTTAGGAAGTAGGCCAGGAGAGATGGCTCAGGGATTAAGAGGACCTGGGTTCAACTCCCAGCACCCACCAGGGCAGTTCATAATCATGTGTAATTTTATTTCCAGGAGGTTGCAATACCCTTTCCTAACCTCCATGGGCACCAGACACACATGCAGTGTACAGACAGACCTATGTACTTTTTAAAGAAATAAAGAGTTAATTCTGCAAGCATGACCTCCCCTTATCCACATCTCTACACCTGGCAGCTGCTGAGATCACTAGCTTGCCTGGGGTGTAGCTCTTCTCTTAAACTATTAAAATTATCCTTGAGTTTCCTGCTTGTGTTTTATTAAAACTCTTTTTCTGTCTATAAGACTACTGTAAAAGGGACCCTTGTTTTCTCCGGTGACGCCACGAATATCATCCACTATATGCTATCTTGGTGATTATTTAAACCCCTCTCTTATTTGGCACATCCTCCATTGTGGGTGCACCAAAATTGTATCCATTGTCTTTAGATTTGAAGTTCACTATGTAGCGTAAGTTAGCATCACACTCTGGCCAATCCTCCTGTCTCAGCTTTGAGTGTTGGGATAACTTGTATGACCCTCTATATTCGGGGGACATTTTTCTAATCCTTGGGCATTGTAAATAACGTTCCAAGCATCGTTCTTACACATCGATCTCTGGATAATTACTCCCTTAGGATAAAAGTCCTTGAGACGGGCTTAAAAGGTAGTAAGGCATTAATGACTCTTTTTAAAGATAGAATTCCATGGATCCCTGGTTAGCCTCCAGGTCTCTCTATAACCATGATGACCTAGAACTTCTGATCACTTAGTCTTCCACTTCTGGACCCCTGCATTTACAGCTGTGTGCCACCATGCCTAGTTTTAGTGATCTTGGAAGTGGAACCAGGTCTTCCTGCATGGTAGGCAAGCACTCTGTCAACGGAGCTATATCACCAGCCCAAGTTCACTATATTGGCCAGATCTGTGGTCTAATCAGGGTCAGGTAGGATGATTACTCTATTTATTTATTTATTTATTTATTTATTTATTTATTTATTTATTTTTGAGACAGGGTTTCTCTGTGTAGCCCTGGCTGTCCTGGAACTCACTTTGTAGACCAGGCTAGCCTCGAACTCAGAAATCCGCCTGCCTCTACCTCCCGAGTGCTGGGATTAAAGGCATGCACCACCATGCCCGGCGATTAGTCAATTTTTAAACACAGTGGATTTTATTGAATATGTTATTGATAAGCCAAAGAGGAGGATGTGATACTTTAAAAGTGGTGGACTGATGTCACTCAGGATAAATAATTATTCATGGCTCATTCTGGAAAATACAGTTTTCCCTGGATTCATGCTTCCCCAGTGCCCTTGAGTACTTCACCCGTGCATCCTGGAATCTGCTTTCTTTTCATTCCTTTAGGTATAATCTCATGTTCTGTAGACAGACAGACACACAGATAGATGGACAGACATACAGATAGATTAAATTGTTTTATCTTATGTGTATGAGTGTTTTGCTTATATATTGTATATGCATTATATTTTTCCTGGTGCCTGAGGAGGTCAGAAGGTATAAGGTGCCCTGAAATTGCAGTTACAGATGGCTTTGAACTCCATAAGGTACCTTAACTCAGTCCTCAGTAAGAGCAGCCAGTGTTCTTAACTATTCAGCCCCATCTCTGCTTCTGTCATAATGCCAAGGGACTGGGACTATAGCTTGGTTTAGGTAGAATGCTTGCCTAGCAAGCACAGAGCTCTGGGTTTGATTCCTGGCACATGGTGTCTCACCACAGAGGTCCACGGGACTCTATCTCAAAACAAACAATACCCTGAAATTTCAAATTCTGGGAACAGACTGTTGGTCTAGAACAATATGGTCCAAACAAGCTTATGCCTGGACTTACACCTTCAAGCCTGGTCGGATGCGCCTTGCTGCAGCAATGTGGCTGGTGGCAACGGCAGCATCAGGAGCAGGTGTGTGTTGATTGGGACTCACATGGGCACACACAACCTTGCAGAAACAAGCAACCAAAGACACATAGATTGACCTGTTTCCAGAGGGACAGTCCTCGGAAAATGACCCATGAGAAAATTCATCTTTCCTGGCAGGTGATGCCTAGAAATTCAAATCCCTACCATTTCATACCATTCACCTTTCTGGGGAACTTTTTTTTTTCTTTTCTTTTCGAGACAAGGTTTCTCTGTGTAGCCCTGGCTGTCCTGGAACTCACTCTGTAGACCACGCTGGCCTCGAACTCAGAAATCTGCCTGCCTCTGCCTCCCAAGTGCTGGGATTAAAGGCGTGTGCCACCACGCTCAGCTTCTGGGGACCTTTTAATTGCTAGCCAGGGCAACTTGGAGACCCAGAATACTGTGATGGGGTGGGTTGCTGTTTGGTTATTTGTGTGTACGGGGGTGGGGGTGGGGGGTGGGGGTTGACTTTTCTTTCCTGTTTTGTTGTTGTTGTTTGTTTATGGAATGTTTTCGGCGTATTGTTTTGTGATTGAGATTAGTTCTCCATATGTTTTCCATGCTGGCCTCAAACTCCAGGGCTCAGGCAATCCTGCCTCAGCCTTCCGAGTAGCTGTGACCAGCTTGATCATCTTTGTTTTAGCCAGCAGAGGGCAGAGAAATCATACAACTAGCTAAACCAAGCCCCAGCACATACAGCCCTAAAAATCCTCTGGCTCTTCTGTGTCCTGCCTTTGCTCTCTCGATTTACACTAGGCTGGAACACTTTACACACTCACAGCTTCCTGCGTGAAAATCCCCCACCGCCCCAGAATGAACGCCTGTATCAGATCCAGTCTCTCCCATTTCTCACCTGGACTCTATCTGTGGTTGTTTCAATAATATTCCCCTTTTCACATAGCTTATGATCATTATTTCTCTGAGAGTCTGAACAATTAACCCTTTAGGTGCCAAAAAACTCCCATATCATTCACTATTGATACTTTTTGATTTAAAAAGAAAAATATTTTTTAAAAAATGTTTAGGTCAGGCATGGTGGCACGTGTCATTAATCCCAGCACTGGGAAGGCAGAGTCTCTCAGGCAAGAAGGTAGGTAGGCGTAGACGCTATAACAAAAGTTATATTTTATGCTGAGTGTCATCACACAAGGGTCATACTCAAGTTCCTAGCTGTGGCCCCTAAGCTTATCTCCCGAGGCTGCTTACCTGTGTGAGGTATCTTAGCTGAAGGTCGGGTTCAGACTCTCTGAATCAAGGCAAATCATACCGTAGTCTCTGATTTATGGGTCAGGATGCTGGACACTCTACAGGCGCAGGGCAGATGGACGCGGCTTCTCTCCAGTGTCTCTAGCAGTCCTGGGGAAGGGCAGAGCCTTGTATTACCTTTGCTCTGCTTAGATATGGAGTGCTGTGAATGGAGTTCAAGTCCTGTGTGTGGGTGTCTCGAGTGAGTGGTATCACAGGGTTCTGGTTATCACATGCAGCCCTGGGTGTAGTGGTGTTCCTGACTAAGCTATTTTTACATATCTAAATCGCATTTTTTTTTTTACTCTGCTTATCACATAGAGACATGTGGATCTCTGTGAGTTAGAGGCCAGCCTGGTCTACATAGTGAGTTCCAAGATAGCCAGGGCTACTCATAAGGCCCTGTCTCAAAACAACAACAACAACAATAACAAAAGAAACAACAACAGCAGCAACAAATCTTTAATTTTTAAAATTTATGTGTGCGTGTGCATGTGCAGATACTCAAGTGTGTATCTGGCATGCATGTGGATGGTCAGAGAACAATTTTAAGGAGTCAATTCTTCCTTTCCATCTTGTAGGTCTGAGGGACTAAACTCAGGTTGTCAGGCTTGGTGGCAAGTACCTTTACTCACTGAACGTCTTACCAGGCCAACTTTTTGATATTTTTTTTTTTCTGAGACATGGTTTCTCTGTTTAGCCCTTGTAGACCAGGCTGGCCTAGAACTCAGAAATCCACCTGCCTCTGCCTCCCAAGTTCTGGGATTAAAGGCGTGCACCACCACTGCCTGGCTACTTTTTGATTTTTTTTTTTTTTTTTTTTTTTTACGAGACAGGGTTTCTCTGCATAGCTCTGGCTGTCTTGGAACTCACTTTGTAGACCAGGATGGCCTCGAACTCAGAAATCCGCCTGCCTCTGCCTCCCGAGTGCTGGAATTAGAGGCGTGCGCCACCACACCCGGCTACTTTTCGATTTTTAAGACAGGGTCTCATTCTGTTCATCAGGATGGACTTGAATTCATGGTGGTCCTCCTGCCTCAGCCTCCCAAGTAATTGGGATTACAGATATGAGCCACTATGCCTGGTTTACTATTTACCTTCTGAGAATTGAAAACAGTAGTTTGTAACTAAAACAATTTTAGTTTTGTTTTGTTTGAGACAGGGGCAAACTATAAAATTATAACTGGTTTGGAATTTCCATATGTAGACCAGGCTAGCCACTTGCCTCTGCCTCAAATGTGCTGGGATTAATGGTGTGCTCCATCAAGACTAGCCTAAAGCAATTATTCTTAACAATATTTCTCTGTGCTCTTTCTCAGAATGGCAAATTGTACTGAGATGGAGCAAATGTAGAAACTAGGGGTGATAAATTTTTGTTCACAAGGAATTATATCTGAGGTTGAGAATGTAGCTCAACTCGTAGAATGCCTGACTAGGATGCATGAAGCCTTGGGCGCTGTCTGTAGCACCATATAAACTAGATATAGTGTTGATATCTGTAGTATCAGTACAGGACAGATGGAGGGAAAAGGATTATAAATTCAAGATCACCTTTATCTATATACTAATAGAACTCCAAAGTAAGCCTGAGATACATGAAACGCTGTCTCCGGTGGAAAGCAAGGGCCATCAGTATGGCTCAGTGGGTAATGGCAGGTCCAGCCACACCTGATGACATGAGTCCCACCCATTTCCAAGATAGACCCACTTGTTGGAAGGAGTCTGACCCTTGACAATTGTCTTCTGGCCTCTACACACCTGTGCACACACACATTTTTAAAAATTTAAAAATTCAAACAAAACTCTGATTTTGAATACAAGGAAAAGAGGATGTGAAAGTGCAAGGTTCTGAGAGCGGAGCGATGAGCCGAGCGATGAGCCGAGCGTCGAGCAGTCAAGTTACAAAGCAGAGAAAGTCGGGGCAGGGGCAAGAATTGCATCCAGCGCTTTATGCTTGCCCCGTATCACTGAGCTACAAGTCAAGTCCCTAACAGGATCCTCCCTGAAGCCAGTTAGGGTGACAAGACATTGTTGTGGGTTATCTGCCAGACAAGACTGCTCCAGTGGATTTGGGTTTGAGCCAATAAAAAGACATGAATTTAAGCCAATAGAAAGTCTTTATTAGCCAGCTGGCAAAAATACTGGGTGTTCAAGATCCCAGTGTAGACCCGAGCCTTTCTCAGGCTGAGCTTTTAAGCACAAAACCATGTCCTGGGTTGACATACTTCAGTTAACAAGAACAGTTAGACATAAGCACAATTACAGAATCCAAAAAAGCAAGGTTTGTACACTCAGGGACTTTCCCAGAGCTATGGACTTTGTTCTCATTTTGGCAGGTGGCACTGCCCGTGTGCTGAGTTTTAAAGCCTGAATGGTGCTTCCACCATAAAATTAGTTGTGCTAAGGTCTGGGGTTTGTCATGACATCACCTGGATCTAGGAGAGAATGAGGAGTTTCAGGGACATTTGAATAGCCAGAAAAGGAGGGCAGGGCAATCTGGCTAAACCCGGTAGAATGTTTGCCAGATCAGACACGGGATATCAATTCTACCAGAGACCATAGTCAAGTTCCTGCCCAGTACTCTGGACGTCAAAGTAGAAATATCCAATGCTGCTCTGGTCCAATGGGAGTTACCAGGACTCACAAGACCAGCTGTGTGGAGTGATGGCAAGGACTCAAAGAAGCCTGGCCAAAGAGTGGAGGAGAGAGTACTGTCACAAGTAACATTTCTAATCATTTTTTTTCTCCTCCCTGAAGCAACAAAAATAATGATAAAATCAACGGAGCAAAGGCATTGACGATGACAGCTGGTTTAAGCCACATCACCGAGGGCAGATGATCTTTTACAGTCACATGGTCCAGATTCTCTGCTCATAAGCGAAGTACTACTGTGTGCGTAACCATAGTGGAAGTGCTCAACGCTGTTTTAAATAGAGAAGAAAATGACCAGGAAGTAAAGGTTTAGGCAGGTGTGGTGATACATGCGTGCAGATCCAGCAATGGGACATAGAGGCAGGAGTATCAAGGTCTTGTTTGGGCTTCATAGTGTGAGTTCAGCCTGGGCTACATGAGACCCCATCCCAAAAACTAATTAAAAAAAAAATAAGAGAAGAAAATTCTTGAGCAATCAGTCACTAGTGTCCCAATAGTTATGCCCCCCCCCTTACTTAAAAATAGGGGCTGGAGAAATGGTTCAGAAGCTAAGAGCACTGGCTGCTCTTGCAAAGGATCTAGGTTCAGTTCCCACCACCCACGTGGCAGCTTACAACCGTCTGTAACTCCAGTTCCAGGGGATCTGGCCTCTGCAGATTACTGCACGCATGTGGTACACGAACTCAAGCACGCAGACTCCCATAACATAAAATAAATGATAAAATAAATCTTTTAAATTTTAATTTTAAAATGTGGCCAGCAAGGTGGAGGGTGTGAGCGGGTCAAGGCACTTGCTGACAAGTCTAAAGATTTGAATTCTATCCTGAGGACCCATGTCGTGGAAGGAGAGAACCCACAGGGCCCAGGAGGAGGTCAGAGACATCTTTCTGGAGTGAGTTCCCTTCTTCCACCTCTGGATTCTGAGAACCAAACTCAGGTCTCTAGGCCCAGTAGCAATCACCTCTTGCTCGCTGAGTATCTTACCAGCCTGTATTGTTGTGGTTTTTGGTTTTTTTCCCAGATAGGTGCCTGTAGCTCAGACTGGCTTGGAACTCCTGACCCTTTTTTTTTTTCTACTTCCCAAGTTCTGGTATCACAGGGATTGGAGGTAGAGAAATACTACCATACCTGACTCATTATGTCCTCGGAGCTAATATGAAGAATCCAGAAGTAGAACAAATCAAGCACTGGTAGTCCTGAGAAGAGGAAAGCACCATTGTTAAGGTCCCAAAATCCAAAAGCGACCCAAGCAGGAACAAGAGTCCACACAAAGCAAGATCTTTATATGATTTAGGCAGCAAAAACTGACCAATCAGGTACAACAGCAGAGACTCGGGGGATGACTGCATCTTTATTTTAATAAGTATTTAAGCAGATGGCAAAAATGTATTGTATGCAGACCACTACTGATCGATCAGGGCCCCAGAACAGACTCCACCAGAGCTGAACTGCATCCCTGAGCCAGAATGTTGCAGGTTTTAAGCTCCAAAACCACAAACATCTCTGCCAAGTCATCTCACCAATCAGGATTTAGGGATAGAGGACTTCTTCCCTATTCCACCAATCGGATTTAGGGAAAGAGAACCTGTCTTTGTGGCACACTTATCCAATTCTCATTAGTTGGCTATTCAAGTGTGATAGGGAGACTTGCCCAAATTCATGTCTCAACTAGCCAACCAGGATGCCAGCCACCCACCCACATATCATCTCTCTCTTTCTGCCAACCAGGATGCCAGTCTCTGAGGGAAGTCTTGGGAGCTTAAACTTTACTTGACCCCTATTCAAAATGGAAGTTTTACTCAAAATGGCTTCAGGTTGGCTCCTTCTTATACTCCCTCTCCTAGTGCTTATACATCACTTAAGTCCTTGATTATGTTTCAGAGTGTAAAGGATTGTATTGGGTTCTTAGGACGATGAGCTTAACTGAGTTGGGAATCAAGGCCCGATGAGGAGCAGGAAGAAAAGGAAGGACGGTGGTCTTTATACAGTAGTAAATATGGCAGTCAGCAAAGGGGCCCAATCAGAGATTCTGGAACCAGTTTCCAGCCTGTCTCCTTTGCTCCTCCCTATCCAATAGGTTTCTACTAAGGTATCTTGGGCTAGCCCAAGTGTCTTAGAAACAACAAGTTTCTCCCTAAGGGAATTTACTTTTGACTTAACATTTCACCCTGTCAGAGGGCAGGGACAATGTCCTCTCTTCTATAACTGTTTTCAGTCATTAAGGCCCAGGAAGGCTGAAAGTGCCGGTCAAATGCTGGACAATGGGGCATGTTTTTCAGAAGCATCTGATTAGCAGAAACTCAGGCTGTACTTACCTGGAGTCCATTTGACCTGTGACAGGTGGACCCAAGTCTTATGACTTCTCTGATTCCCTGATGCTTGCATGAATTTATAGTTTAAAAAATGAGCCGGGCATGGTGGCGCACGCCTTTAATCCCAGCACTCGGGAGGCAGAGGCAGGCGGATTTCTGAGTTCGAGGCCAGCCTGGTCTACAAAGTGAGTTCCAGGACAGCCAGGGCTATACAGAGAAACCCTGTCTTGAAAAACCAAAAAAAAAAAAAAAAAAAAGAAATGAATCCTTGGACTGGGAAGACCAACCGGAGCAAGCGGGGCCGGCCGGAGCAAGTGGAGCGAGCGGGGTTGAACGGAACAAGGGAAAAAAAGAGATATATGGGTTGGCAAGATGGCTCAGCAGTTAAAGAGCACTGACTGTTCTTCTAAAGGTCCTGAGTTCAAATCCCAGCAACCACATGGTGGCTCACAACCACCTGTAATGAGATCTGATGCCCTCTTCTGGTATATCTGAAGACAGCAGCAGTATACTTATTTATTATAATAATAAACAAATCTTTGGGCCAAAGCTAGCAGGGACTGAGGGAGCGGGGCCAACCAGAGTGAGCAGAGGTCCTAAATTCAATTCCCAACAACCACATGAAGAAGGCTCACAACCATCTGTACAGCTACAGTGTATTCACATACATGAAATAAATAAATCTTTTTTTAAAAAGGAGATATTTTAGCATTACCATTGTATTGAAATTCATATTGTAGATAAATCGCTAACAGACATTTGCAAACAACAGGAGTAGATTGATGCCTCTGAGTCCCAGCACAAACTATATAGTTCTAGGTTTAAAAGGCGTGAACGTTTTGTTGTTGTTGTTGTTGTTGTTGTTGTTGTTGTTCAGAGAACAGGGTATATAGGTTGGACAGAGATGTTTTAATTCAATGAAAAGCATCTTTTAGCTATACCTAGAAGACAATCGGAGAAAGCTCAGAAACCCGGGCTGGTGGCAGCGATAAGCAGCCAGTGTTCCATCAAATCTTAAAATTCCGAAACCTCGGGGCATTACAGCACAGAAGGGAAAAGAGATCTGAAACATTCCTCACCTCTACATATTTTATGTTACTTTTGAGATTCTTAGAAATTATTTAAGTTTTTCTATCCTTAGATTTTGCATGGACTTGGATTTTTTTTTTCATTTACCAGAGACATAAGTAGTTGTTATTGAGAACAGTCATTGTAAAGTATGTTCTTTTAGTGTAAAGTTGCATCTGAAAACTGTTTATCCTTTAACATGAAGCCTGTGAGCAAGGTAAACCTGTTTGCCTGCCCCCTCCCTTTTCAATAAGAGACCTGGTAGCTTTAATGAATGGACTAACAAGGTAACTGTAGTCTTGGGGGAAGGAGCTGATTAACTGACAAAGCAACAGTTAGCTTAGCCATCAATGGATCAGAGAGACCTGAGCAGGATAAGCTCTGCTCTAAATGGCCTGCGTGTCAGTTAAAACGTCAGGGACTAGTCCATATTCCATCACCTAGACAGTTATCCCAAGTTTCTGTGGTTTCCATGGCAATGGGGTCAGAGTTATCAGGACAGCATCAGAGACATTCTTGTGGAGGGGGAGCATAGGAGAGACTGACATCACCCTGTCTAGGCAAAGTGGGGCAATCAACTCTCCAGTGTCCTGCTTATTCACAGTTCAGGTCGGGCCCTAGCAGCAGACTAGGCATCGGGGCAGTTATGTCCAGTGGTTAGTCTCACCACAGTCTAGGTGGAGTCCTTTGTTCCTGTGTCCATTGTCTTGACAACCTGGGGGGTCATTACTAGTATCTGAGAGTCTCTGTAATAGTAAGTTTAAATACCTTAAATGCCATATTCAGCAGCTCTCTGCTAGTATCTCTCAAGCATATCTGAGTTAAACAAGCATCATTTATTTTTAGTTATTGGCTTTAAGTTGTTTTTTTAAAGATTTATTTATATGAGTACACTGTAGCTGTCTTCAGACACACCAGTAGAGGCATCAGATCTCATTACGGATGGTTGTGAGCCACCATGTGGTTGTTGAGATTTGAACTCATGACCTCTGGAAGAGCAGTCAGTGATCTTAACCGCTGAGCCATCTCTCCAGCCCTATTTGTTTTAAGTTATATCTTGAAACCTATTTTATTTATTTATTTATTTATTTATTTATTTATTTATTTATTTTTGGTTTTTGTTTTGGTTTTTCAAGACAGGGTTTCTCTATAGCCCTGGCTGTCCTGGAACTCACTCTGTAGACCAGGCTGGCCTCGAACTCAGAAATCCGCCTGCCTCTGCCTCCCGAGTGCTGGGATTAAAGGCATGCGCCTCCAAGCCCGGCTCTCAAATTTTTTTTAATGCTATAACACTTTAGTATCTGAGTTCTTCACCAGACTGCCTATGGTCATTGTTTAATTGCATCATAAGACAGGAATTTTTCAGTCTCTGGTGTTAAGCTGTGGCCCTAATTTTTAGTCTTTTATTTATACATTCATAAAGATCACATACTAATAAAGACATTACAATAAAATATTTGATAAACTTTAAAATGTTTCATAGATTTATAAATGAAAACATTTTTAAGAGCTGTTTTTTAAAATGTCCAGTTTTTGATTTTTGGTAAAATTCCAAATTTTCGTTAAAGTAGTTTAAAATCTCTCAATTGTGTGCTTTTTGAAAAACAAAGTACCTTTTTAAAGAATGAAGACATGGAGCACAAACCATAATTCTTAGAAGGCAAACCCAAATTTTAACAGTGTAAGCAACTTAGTGTTTTATTATCAGGGGTTAGTTTTTATAAGTTATTATTATAAGTGGGTTATTTTTATGGTACAAAGTTTAGTTGACAGCAAGAAAAGTTCTTGAATAAGAACACATGGAGATGAAGCTTAAATACCTCCTAGTTAGTTTGTTTTTTTCTATAAACTTGGTTTTTAAGACAGAGCAGAAATTATATAAAAATCTTATTCCAATTTAAAGGTATCTTTGGAGACCCATTTCCTTGGCTGGTTCATGCCATGTGTTGGACAATGGCTCCAACGCTGAGTTACTGGTTTTAAGTTAACTTTTGGTACAGATACTATAAATTTTTAACCATACCCAACAACTTATGAGCCAATGATCTATAACCAATTCATACAGAACACAGTACAGTCAGAAGCAAGCATGCACTGGCCACATACATTTATACATTCAAAACAAACAAAACGTTCCTTACTTCTTCCTGATCTGATTTCAAGGGAGAAGAGCCCTGCTGTTGCTGCCTGCTGAATCCAACGCTCATGGGCACCGTGGTTCTGTAGCGGGAGTAGGCACCAGCTTCCTGACTACAGAAAGCTGAGGAGCTTCTGGTTCCGCTTTTAGAGCAGCTTGTACGGATAGATCAGTGGGCTGGGGTTGCAGTCAGGCGAGCAGGAGGCGGGGTTTTACCAGCAGCGCGGGACACTCAGCTACAGGCACAATGCCAGTTTATCAGTTTTTGTTGTTGTTGTTGCTGTCCCGATTCAGCCGCTTTCCACCACCCCCGAAAATCCTTGAGATGGGTAAATACTAAGTCAAGAGGTGAACAGCCAACAGATGAACTTTGGTCCGTTTTTTCCGGATATAAAACATAGAGCAACATTCAAACTAAATGAAACCACAGACACAGACTGGGCAATCCAGCATGCCCAGAACCAGAACCAAATGTTCCCTCCGTGGAAACCAGTGAAAAGGCGGCCGTCTCCTGTCCACCTCTGTCCCTAGGAGCAGTGCTGCGTCCACCTTCTCCTTTCTTGGGTCCCAGACTGGCTCCAAGCAGAAACCAGAATACAGGCTCCAGGAGTCCAGATGACTGAAAAACAGTCCGAGGTGAATTCAGCTTAAGGGCTCAAGTAGGTTAGCGTTTGGTACCCAAATGTCAGGGTGTAAAAAATCTATAAATAAATAAATAAACAAGCAAATAAATAAATAGCCATCACAAGAATACAGCATAGCTAAATCTTTATTTGAATCAGGCAGCAAAAACTGACCGCCACCGCCACCCAGAATGTGGCAGAGTTTGTAAGCTCCAAATTGGCGAATAAGTCTGCAGAGTTATCCCACAAATTAGGATTTAGGGACAGAAGTCTTCCTTAGGAACCTGTCTTTGTAGTACATTTATCCTGTTCCTATTGTTTGGTTTATTTGGCTGTGGTGAGAGACTTGCCTAGCAATTATGTCTCAACTTGCCAGACAGGATGTCAGCTCAACACTGAAGTCTTGGGAACTTAAACTTTATTTGACCTCTATTCAAAACGGAAGTTTTATTCAAAATGGTTTCAGTTTGGTTCCTTTTTACACTAATATCCTTTCAACAGGGTTTTTACTATTTTCTTTTCTTCTCCTACTTTTTGAGACAAGGTTTCTTATTGTGGCTCTGGCTGTCTATAACTCTCTATATAAACCAAGCTAGCCTCAACTCAGAGATCCACCTAACACTGTCTCCCAAGTGCTGGGATTACAGATGTGTAAAAAGAATGATTTTTTGAACCATTTTTGATAGTGGCACACACCTTTAATCCCAGCACATGGGAGGCAGAAGCAGGCAGATCTCTGAGTTCAAGTCCAGCATAGCCTACTGAGAGAATTCCAGGACGGCCAGGACTACACAGAGAAACCCTGTCTCACATAAACAAAAAGGCCAAGTGTGTGTGTGTGTGTGTGTGTGTGTGTGTGTGTGTGTGTGTGTGCAGAAGAGAGTGTAGGATCCCTCAGAACCAGAGTGTTTGCAGGGCACCAGGCTTGTTACATGGTTGCTGGGTTCTGAACTCCAGTGCCCAAAATTTAGCCACAGTCACCTCTTACCTGCTGAGCCTTCTCTCCAGCCTCCCTTTTAATAACTTTTATAGAAAAATTCTGCTTTGCTTTACTATTGCTGTGACAAACAAACAAACAAACAAGCCTGGAGAAGAAAGGACTGATTTCATCTTACACCCCAGAGAACAATTCATCACTGGGAAAAGTCAGAGTAGAAACTTAAAAGACGCCGGGCGTGGTGGCGCACGCCTTTAATCTCAGCACTCGGGAGGCAGAGGCAGGCGGATTTCTGAGTTCGAGGCCAGCCTGGTCTACAGAGTGAGTTCCAGGACAGCCAGGGCTATACAGAGAAACCCTGTCTCGAAAAAAGAAAAAAGAAAAAAAAAAAAAACGAAACTTAAAAGAGGAACAGGAAGCAGAAACTGAAGGGGAGACCATGGAGAAATGCTGAATACTGGCTTTTCCCTTATGGTTTGCTCAGCCTGCTTTTCTTTCTTCTTTTCTTCCCTATTTTATTTATTTATTTATTTGTTTGTTTATTTATTTATTTATTTATTTATAGGGGTGTGTGTGTGTGTGTGTGTGTGTGTGTGTGTGTGTGTGTGTGATTTACTGGCACTAGAGTACATGGGAGTTGGGAACTGAACTCTGGTTTTCTGCAAGAGCAGCACATGCTCTTAACCACTGAGCCATCTCTCTAGCCTCTCAGCCTTCTTCTTATACAACCCAGGTCCTCCTGCCCAGTGGTAGCACTGCTAGGGCTGGGCCCTTTCACATCAATCAACCATCAATAAGATGTCCTCATACATAACCCAAATGCCAGTCTGATCAGGGCAATTCCCCATTGAGTATCCCTGAGATAATAATAACTCTGGGCTGTGTTAAGCTAACAGCTCTAGGTAATTAGAAGAAGAAAGAATTGGACTGGAGAGATAGCTCAGTGGTTAAGAGCAATGGCTACTCTTCCAGGTTCAGGTTCTAGCACCCACATGGCAGCTCACAACTGTCTGTAACTCCTGTTCCAAGGGATTTGACACCCTGTACAGACATATATACAGTCAAAACACCAATGTACATAAAATAGAATTTATATATATATATATATATATATATATATATATATATATATATATTTTTTTTTTTCTCTCAAGACAGGGTTTCTCTGTATAGCCCTGGCTGTACTGGAACTCACTTTGTAGACCAGGCTGGCCTCGAACTCAGAAATCCACCTGCCTCTGCCTCCTGAGTGCTGGGATTAAAGGCATGTGCCACCATGCCCGGCCTGATCTATATATAATTTTATAATAAATATATTTCTACATATAAATTACCTTTTTAAAAAATAGGGGGCTGGAGAGATGGCTCAGAGGTTAAGAGCACTGATTGCTCTTCTAGAGGTCCTGAGTTTAATTCCCAGCAACCACATGGTAGGTTACAACCATCTGTAATGGGATCTGATGTCCTCTTCTGGTGTATCTGAAGACAGTTACAGTGGACTCATATACAAAAAAAATAAATAATTCCTTTTAAAAAAAAGAATAGGAAAGTATCCATCACGTGTACACATAATCCAATATCTATTTAAACACCCTAACAAAATCTTGCTGTAATAATTCAGTTGAAGTAGATTTATTAAGAAAACCCCAGGAATTTCAATCAACTGAATTTTGAGGGGCACATACTTAAATTTTAAAAATTGAGCCCAGGTCTTAGGACAAAGCTCAGTAATGGGGTCCTTGCTTGTTTTTGTTTTTGTTTTTGTTTTGAGACAGGGCTTCTCTGTGTAGCCCTGGCTGTCCTGGAACTCACTTTGTAGACCAGACTGGCCTGGAACTCAGAAATCTGCCTGCCTCTGCCTCCTGAGTGCTGGGATTAAAGGCGTGTGCCACCACGCCGGGCCCTTGCTTATTTGTTAAAGCTCGGGGTTTGACCCCCAGCACTACTGCAAAAAACAAAATAAGTAAATGAACCTTCCCTGGTGGCCCATGTCTGACATCCCAGAGCTTACCCTCTGAAGGAAGAGGCAAGAAGATCTCCCTACATTCAGGGCCAGTCTGGTTTATAGAACTGAGTTCCATTCTAGCTAGGACTACACAGTAAGACCCTGTATCAAAAGAGTAGGTATGACTGGGTGTGGTGGTGGTCCCGAGGGAGGCAGAAGTGGCTATAGCTCTGTGAGTTTGAGACCAGCCTGATCCACTTAGAAAGTTCTAGGCCAGTTAGGGCTACATAGTGAAACCCTGTCTCAAAACAAAATAAGTCCCTAAAAAGCAAAAACAAAACCCCAGGTGTTGGGGCTGGAGAGGTGGCTCAGCGGCTTCAAGAGGTATTGAGTTCAATTCCCAGCTACCATATGGTGGCTCACAACCATCTATAGGGGAATCTGATGCCCTCTTCAGGCAGGCAGATGTATATGCAACAGAACTCTCATACATTAAATAAAATTAAAAACAAACAAACAAATAAACAAAGAGGACTGAGGTTGTAGCTCACAGGACCACATAAACACAAGCCAGGTATGGTGGCACATGCCTATAGCTACAACACTTCTATTAAAAGCAAGGTCAGGCTGGTGAGATGGCTCAGCAGGTAAGAGCACTGACTGCTCTTCTGAAGGTCCTTAGTTCAAATCCCAGAAACCACATGGTGGCTCATAACCACCCATAATGAGATCTGACACCCTTTTCTAGCCTGAAGTCAGCTACAGTGTACTTATGTATAATAATAAATAAATCTTTGGGCTGGAGCAAGCCGGGACTGAGTGAGCAGGTTGACAGGGGCAAGCAGAGGTTGGTTGTTCAAGCCTACAATCCCAGAATTTCAGAAGCTTGGAGACCAGTTTAGACTAGAGAGTGAAACGGTCTCAGGAAACCAAAACAAAGGAACCTCTGGGTATGGTGGTACACACCCAAGATCCCAGCATGGGAGAGGTAGGCTGCACGAGGTCTGCAGTGAGACTCTCTCCTGCACCACAAAGGGAGCTTTCAGGAAAAGCTGGCCTCCAGTCTGTCTCAAAAAACAAAACAACACAGGGAAAACCCATGATTCCATAGTGAAGAAAGCAAGTAATCTAAGCTGTAAGATCATAAGAAAGATCTGGGGCTTAAGAAACAGCTCAGCAAGCTGGGCAGTGGTAGTGCATGCCTTTAGTCCCAGCACTTGGAAGGCAGAGGCAGGCGGATTTCTGAGTTCAAGGCCAGCCTGGTCTACAGAGTGAGTTCCAGGACAGCTAGGGATACACAGAGAAACCCTGTCTTGAAAGAAAAAAAAAACAAAAACTGGCTCAGCAGTTAAGAGCGCTGCCTGCTCTTGTGGAGGACCCACTTGAGCATCCACATGGTGGAGGAGAAGACAAGACACATGATCTCCTGTAACTTCAGGGGATCTGACTCCCTCTTCTGGCCGCCACGGGTTTCTGCATGTACACAATGCACTTACACAAGCACCCACACATAAAACAAGTAAACATTTTTAAAGCTCGTGTAAGTTTTTCTAAGTTATAGTTTCTCAAAAAATCTTAATATATATAATTGGATATAATATGGTACAGTGCAGGCCTTTAATCCTAGGATTCAGGAAGCAGTTTGATCTCTTGTGCGTTTGAGGTTAGCCTGGTCTACATAGTTATAGGACAGCCTGGTATAGAGACCATGTTTCCTGTTTAAAAAAAAAAAATTGGGGGCTAGAGAGATGGCTTAGTGGTCAAGAGCACCGACTACTCTTCTGAAGGTCCTGAGTTCAAATCCCAGCAACCACATGGTGGCTTACAACCATCCTTAATGAGATCTGACGCCCTCTTCTGGAATGTCTGAAGACAGCTATGATGTACCTACATATAATAAATAAATAAATAAATAAATAAATAAATAAATAAAATCTTAAAAAAAAAAATTGGTCCTGGTGGCACACAGCTGTAATCCCAGCACACAGGAGGTAGAGGAAAGAGGATCGCCATGAGTTCAAGGCCAGCAAAGGTTATATAATAACCTTGTTTCAAACAAGAACATGAAGCCCAGCCTATTACTATGCATAATGAGCACAAATTAAGTAAGCTCACCAAGGGGTCCATAGTCGTACACAAGTGTATGTAATTGTGGGGATCATTAAACATGATGATAGACATGTCCGATTCAAGAGACCATAAGCCAAAGGTGGGATGGTAGTTTTATTAAAGAATTTACCCTAAGCACATTCCTAGCCTATTCCTGAGACTACCCACACCCACACTCATCGACTACCATGTCTTCATAATGTCGAAGAATAACGTTCTTATCACTATCTTGATAGAGCATGGAGATGGGCGAGAGCTTGGTAGGAACACAGACAGCCTTGGGGACCTTGGGGTCAGCCATATGCATCAGAGCCTGCATGAAAGCATAATTGGAACTATTTAAATACGTGGTCATTGAGAAGGAGCACTCTCCATGACAGTAATTTGCCATGAACCCCTTAGGGGCAATGACCCACTTGTGCCAACCCAGGTCCTGGAAATTGATGAACAGCTGATGACGGTGGCAGAGGTTACTACAGAAACCCTTGGGGACAGGGATGGCCGCCCTCCTTTTTCTGGAAGAAGGGTGACAGTGTTTAGGGTTGAGGGTTACCACCAGCAGGGAGGCATGGAGAGAGCGTATCAGCCGGTCACAGGGGTTCTCAGGCTGGACAGTTACCCTGGAGTATCTGTCCTCTTTGACCAGAATCTGTAAGTGTAAGTACAAATTCTTCAGTCGGTTGCTGTTCCAATCCTTAACCACACCCTGCAGGTTGAACTGAAGCAGACCTTGAGGCCTGGGGACAGACCGCAGAAAAAGCGATCTGCCCAGCTTAGGGTAGGATCGCGCCCACATGCCACGGTCCTGAACCACAGACAGAGCCACCACCAGCTCTGGTTGCAGGTTATAGTAGGACCTGGGCCCCAAGTCTAGAGTCAGCTGGGCCATGGTCAACTTTGCCTTTTCTTCGATGGCAGACAAGTTAAAATAGAGGATCTTCTGGAGACAGGAGCCATCTTGGAAAGGTTTCTGTGTGTGAAGGAAAAAACCTAGAAGCAAAAAGAAACATTTGAGAGCCATTACAACCATTTCTACTTCAGACCATGAGTGTTCGTGCATAAATGTGCAGGACCGTGAGCTCCAGTCAAACGCTCCCTTCTGGGAGGACTATTCCCTAGTCCTCCTTATTCAAGTCCAGATGTGTGCTACTCCTCAGGAGTTGTCTACCTTGGTTTTTTTACATCAGGTCTCACTGACCTGGGGTTCACCAATTTGGCTAGATTGGCTGGCCAGTAAACCCCAGGGACATGTCTGTCTGTGCCTCCAGAACGCTGGGGTTACAGAAGGACATGTAGTACCAGGCTGCTGAACTTCATGCTTGTAAACAAGATAATCACTACACTAAGCCATCTACACACACCCTAGTTTTTGGTTTATTTATTTATCTTATTTATTTGTTTATTTATTTTTGGAGGGGCTGAGTTTGTGTGGTTGTTGTTTTAAGACAAGGTCTCTTGTAACCAAGGCTAGCCATTATATAGCCAAGGATGGCTTTAAACTTCTGATCCCTCTGCCTCTACTTTCAAAGTTCTGAGACTGCAAATCTCTTTCTATACATCTACTTTTATACTATGCTGGAGCTCAAACCCAGAACTTCAGGGGCACAGGGCAAGCCCCAGCGTGCGACCGCGCGCGCGCGCGCACACACTCCAGTCTCCTAAGTAGCCTCCCTCACACCTCCAGCTCCACCCCCACGCCCCTCCCCATAACTTTGAGACCCTTTCGGAACAACCGCCATGTGGGAGCTTCAGCTTCAGCTTCCTCTTCAGATCAATTGTGGACTTTTACTTTTACTTCTTGTTAACTAATTCTCTTCTAAAAACTCTTTTTTTTTTCCTGCCCCAAGACAGGGTTTCTCTGTCTAGCCTTGGCTATAGACCAGGCTGGCTTTGAATTCTGAGATCCATGCAGTGTCGGGAGTAAAAGGGTACCCTAGAAATTTTTTCTTTGGGGAGAGGGGTGCTGTTTTGGGTTTTTTTTTTGTTTGTTTTTTTGTTTTTTTTTTTTATTTCCCCGAGACAGGGTTTTTCTGTGTAACAGCCCTGGCTGTCCTGGTACTTGGGCTGTAGACCAGGCTAGCCTGGAAGAGATCCACCTGCCTCTGCCTCCTGAGTTCTGAGATTAAACCTGTGCACCACCACGGCCAGCTGAAACTCTGAAACAGAGTAGACTTTTAATAATATCTGCACTCTCAAGGCCATTCCCAGTCTAACTCCCAGTAAATATACATTAAAGGCTTCAGGGACAAATACAATATCCAAATCCTTTGTTCATCTTCACTTTATAATCTCAGCCCTTGGGAAACTGCAGCAGGGGCATTGCTGGAAAATTTGTGGCCAGTCTGAGCTGCAAGAAAGAGCTGCAGACAGGGTTGTGTCTCAAAACAAAAACCAGCCAAGCCAGGAAAAAAACAGTTACCAGAAAGACGATGCATCTGAATGCCAATGCAGGAATGTAGACGCTCCCAAGCTTCTCCAACTTTGAATAAGAATCAAGTAGGGAAAGGAAGGACAGACAGCCTAAGGCTAGAAGAACCTACTTTTAAAACATCAAACTGGTGGCTTGTGCAATTTGGTGGTCAGTCAGTTTTAAAAGCTATGGGATGGCAGTCCCTCAGACTTTTATAAGAGTGTGACTGTGGCTTAGATTAATACCATTGGTCTGTATTTTTAAAAAGTCAAGTCACGCATGATAGTGCATGCCTTTTAATCCCAGCAACTGGGAAGCAGAGGGAGGGGGTATCTCTTGAATCGAAAGCCATGTTGGTCTAGAAAGAGATCCCCAGGGCAGACAGGGCTACACAGAGAAACCCTGTGTTGAATAAACAAACAAAATGAAATAAAATAATTAATAAAATATAAACAAATAGATAAAAATCAAGAGATGTGCTGGCTTTTAATCCTAGCACTCAGTACTTGGGAAGCAGAGGCAGGTAGCTCTTCCTCTAAGGTTTACATAGCAAGTTCCAGGACAGCCAGGGCTACAGAGACGGGCTTTTACCTCTAACAAAAGTAACACAGAGGAAAAGTAACACAGAGAAAGAAAGATGGCTGCATGCTTAAGAGGATCGGAGCTCAGCTCGCAGCAACCATGCGGTTGGGCAGCTCACAACCTCCTGTAACTTCAGCTCCAGGGACCTGACACCTCTAAACTCTTAGGATAGGCAAGCACAAAAACATATTTAAAACAGGGAGAGAGCAAGCAGGAGAAGAGAGAAGGGAGGTGGTGGGGAACTGCTGACTTTTAAACCTACCTTGAATTCCGTCTCACCAAAGGTGTGATATTGTCTAGCTCTCGGAATGCTGACCTACAGTCTAAGCCTACTCTCTAACTGTAACTCTGCTAAGATGGCACCGCGGTAGTTAGACTAGCGTGGAGAGAAGATAAGAACACGTGCCTTCCTCTGGGTTGATCTTGGAACCAAGACAGAGTGTGCAAGATCCTAGCCCAGATTCCGGTCAGCCATGGTGCCCGGCTGTATCCTCCTCCCTGCTCCACAGCACCAACTTGAGATTTTTTTCTCTAATAAACCCTCGGATTCCTTACCCTGGTCTGGGAGAAGCCGAAGCAGGTTCCCACGGACACCCAGCTCCTTCACGTAGCATAAGTCCTGCGAGGCCCCGCTGGCCGCAGCGGCTTCTCGAGCCCGGATGATTTTCCTTAAGACGTGAGGCACAGGTTGGAACCTGCGAGGTGAAGGCGCTTTCTCTAATCCCAGAAACTGCAAAAAGTCAGAGTCTTGAAACTCGGATGTCTGGCCCCAGGGCAGGGTTAACAGGAGGAAGCCAAGCGTCAGAAGCCTTTGGTAAGGCTGCATGGTCGTCTGAGCCAGAGTGGTGCAAGCTCTGGGGAGCGCAGCTCAGCGGTCTAGCCTCCTCTGCACAATTCAGGAGCTTGGGAGGTAATCAAGTGTGAATTGCTTTCTTCTCAGCAGGCAATTCAATGTGAAAAGACAGGTGGTGTGTGTGTGTGTGTGTGTGTGTGTGTGTGTGTGTGTGTGTGTGTGTGTGTTTTCTCCTTCTACTCTCCCGCGGGCTGGTCAGCAATGAATAGCGTGCGTGGAAAGGAAGACACACTCATTCAACACACAGACATTAATGTGTCTGTGATATGAAAGGCAATGAGATCGCTTTTGGGAGCACAGTAGAGAATAATTTATTATATATGTAATTTTGAGAGGGAGTCTCATATGTCCTAGATTGACCTTCAACTTCTTTCTCTCTCTCTTTTTTTTTCTTAGACAGGGTTTCTCTGTGTAGCCCTGGCTGTCCTGGAACTCACTTTGTAGACCAGGCTGGATTGTGCCTGTGAGTGGGGTATGCGTGCCACAGTACAGGGGCGGAGCTCCCAGGTCAATTCGCAGGAATTGGTCTCTCCTTCCGAATGGGTCCCAGGAATTGATAGCAGGTTATCAGGCTTGGTGGCAAGAGCTTTTACCCACTGAGGTACCTTGATGGCCCAAGTTTGAACTTCTAACCTAGCCTACCTACCGCTCCCAGTGAGATTGGATGAGATGCATGGTATAAAACTCAGGGCTGAAAACATGCTAGGCAAGCACTCTACTCACTCCTAGCCCTGTAATCTCTCTCTCTCTCTCTCTCTCTCTCTCTCTCTCTCTCTCTCTTGCTTGATTGCTTTCTTCCTTCCCTCTCCTTCCTTCCTTCCTTCCTTCCTTCCAGAAATAGTGTCTTGCAGGACATAATTACAAACCTCTTATCCCTGTACTCAGGAAGCAGAGATAAGAGAATAAAAATATAATACCAATTTCAATCATATAGCAAGTTTGAAGCCAGCTTGAGCTACACTGAGACCTAACTTGGGGTTGGGGTGGGGTTGCTATCTTTCCCAGGAGGGGTCAAAATCCTGGGTTTAGGTAGTCCTTCCTCAACCCTCCAGAATACCTGTGACTGAGCTGTCAGTATGCTGCCACGCCCAGTTCACTAGGATGCTCTTACTTGGGCCTGGAGAGATGACTCAGTGGTTAAAAGCACTTGCTGCTCTTCCAGAGGAGCCAAATTTGGTTCCTAGAACCCATATCTGGTGGCTTATAGCTGTCTCCAGGGGATTGGAGGCACCTGGCCTCAGCAGGCACCTGCACACATGTACACATACCCGTATGCATGTATGCAGGCACACAACATATGCAAAATTAAAAACAATAAAAATACATTTTTACAATTTTATATTTCATAGTCTAAGTACAAAAACACTAACTGGCAGTGTAGCTCAGTGGTGGATACTCAAGATCCTCGGTAACACTGTAAAACAACAACAACAACAACAACAACAACAAACAGTCCCAACATTTAAAAAACAACAACAAAAAAAGTTTTTAACCAGGCCTAGTGATTACAATTCCAGCTGCTTAGGAGGCTGAAGCAGGAGGTTAATAACCTCGAAGCCAGCTGGGCGGTAGTGGCACACGCCTTTAATCCCAGCACTCGGGAGGCAGAGGCAGGCGGATTTCTGAGTTCGAGGCCAGCCTGGTCTACAGAGTAGTTCCAGGACAGCCAGGGATATACAGAGAAACCCTGTCTCGAAAAACCAAATTAAATAAATAAATAAATAAATAAAAAAGAACCTCGAAGCCTATCTGAAGTTCCTGGCTGCCTAGGCTGCAAAATGAGACCCTGTCTTTTTTTTTTTTTGAGTGCTGGGATCAAAGGCGTGTGCCACCACGCCCGGCTGAGACCCTGTCTTAATTGCGTTCCTCTTCTAGATTTCAGTGTCTAACCAAATTCTTCTTGACTAGGATCTCAGTCCTGGGGTGAGCTCTGGTCCCATCTGGTATCACCTGTGAGGCATCAAATTCATTTCCTCTCACTGAATGTGGTCTCAACTAAAGCTAGAACCAATAAATTAGCTTCGGGAACGTGTTGAGGGACTCAGTCAGAAGTCCACAGGTTGGGACTCACACTGCCCAGAGGAGCTTTAGGTGGAAAAGCACAGAATTGTTGACAGGGTGAAAGGGAGATGTGAACCCAATCATAGGCAGGCAAATCGTGAGTTCAAGGCTATCCTCTGCTACCTAGCAAGTTCCAGGCCATTGAACTCTGTCTCTACACAGCAAAACATACATTTAAGGGTGTTGCTGCTGTTTTGGTTGGTTGGTTAGGCTTTTTGTTTGTTTTGTTTCAAAACAGGGTTTCTCTGTAACAGCCCTGGCTGTCCTAGAACTCACTTTATAGACCAGGCTGCCCTTGAACTCACAAAGATCTGTCTGCCTTTGTCTCCTGAGAGTTGGGATTAAAGGTGTACCCCTGTTTTGTTTTGTTTTTTAATTTTGTTTTGTTTTAGATAGGATCTTCTTACATAGCTGTGGCTTTAAGACCTGTTTATTTTATGTATGTAAGTGTTGCCTGCCTATATGCCTGTGCCAAAAGAGGTCAGAGGAAGGCATTGGATGCCCTGGAACTAGAGTTATGGATGGTTGTGAACCACCATGCAAGTTCTGGGAACCAAATGTAGTCTTCTATAAGAACAAGTGCTCTTAACCTTGGGCCATTCTCAGCACCTTCCTGGAACTTTAGGTATGGTCCGGGCTAGCTTCCAACTTCTGGTGATGTTTTTGTCTCTGTCTTCCAGGTACTGGGGTTACAGGGTGCACTGCCACCCCAGCGAATTTCTGACTGTGACTACCCCACCCCACCACCCCCCAAAAAAACTGACTAGAAAGACTCTCAGACCCCATTGAGAGGCTGACACATTTAAACTGCCAGACAATGAATTCCAGGCTTTGCCTGGTGTGTGCAAGGCCCCAGGTCTGACCACTTTTACTGTAAAAATAACTGGCTAGTCCGTCCCCAAGACACTGCTCATGGTTTTTTGAAACTGGAATGTTAATATTTTGAACTATTTTATTCTATTATAAGAACATGGAGCCGGGCGTGGTGGCTCACGCCTCCAATCCCAGCACTCGGGAGGCAGAGGCAGGCGGATTTCTGAGGAGGCCAGCCTGGTCTACAGAGTGAGTTCCAGGACAGCCAGGGCTACACAGAGAAACCCTGTCTCGAAAAAACAACAACAGCAAAACAAAAACAAAAACAAACAAACAAACAAACAAACAAAAAGAACCTGGGCTGGAGAGCTGGCTCAATGGTGAAGAGCACTGACTGCTTGTCCAAAGGTCCTGAGTTCAAATCCCAACAACCACATGGTGGCTCATAACCATCCAATACCCTATTCTAGTGTGTCTGAAGAGATCAACAGTGTACTCACATACATAAAACACATAAAATAAATAAATATATTTTTTAAGGATTTCTGTCCTAAAGCTTTATTATATATCAAGGAATTCATAATATAGCTAAGGGTACTTCTGTGGTACTGTCAGTTCCCACCATGACATACTAGATTCACAAGATCTCTACAACTTATACTCATAATGGTTAGATCCTATAATTTAATGCTTGGTTTTGTATAAATTTAACTGTTCATTCAAATACCTATTAGGTTCGCCGGGCAGTGGTGGCGCAGGCCTTTAATCCCAGCACTCAGGAGGCAGAGGCAGGCAGATTTCTGAGTTCGAGGCCAGCCTGGTCTACAGAGTGAGTTCCAGGACAGCCAGGGCTACACAGAGAAACCCTGTCTCGAAAAACAAACAAACAAACAAACAAACAAATACCTATTAGGTTCATCACAAATTATATAATTTAAAAACCTAACTAGGAGATGCTGTCAAGCCAAATACCTTTATGATCAATTATCCTTTTAAATTTCAAAATTAAAAACTACATCCAATTCTATGAATTTTAATTTCAAATGCTCCTGAAAGAGAGTCAGCACTCATCCTCCCGTTTTGCTGTTTTTGTTTTAAAGCACAGTTCATTTGTCACAGAGGTACTCTCTTCTGGTGAGGCGGCAGTCACCACAGTGTGACCTGTGGTGTGGGACCTTCCACTCAAAGGCATTCTCTCTTTCCATGAAAAGAAATGAAGAGGAAGGGGACAAGCGCCCACTTTCCCTGTTCTGTTGATTCTTGGTGCTTTCATTGTATTGCGAATACCTGATTTCAATTGTACAGCAACAACAAATACCAGTATTTATTCTGAAAGGCTGTGTGTTCCAACAAGCATATATTAGCAGCTTCCAACTCGGTCTCTAGGAATAATTCGCAGCTCTGAGCCGTGCTTCAGAAAAATATTCCCAGCAATCTGTGCAGGATTTATTCCTATTCCATCATTAGTAATAATCGCACTTGTAGCTGCAGGAACTTTAAATTCTTCTGCTGCAAACTTTAGCACTGCTGTGAATGGCGTACTTTCAGGAACACAGAGAATTCTGTACGGTAGCCGCGGGTCCGACGTCAACGTGATTTTAAAGGACACCTTAGACAATGGTGGAACCGCCTGACACACCCCGCATAAATATTTTTTTAAAAACAACTTGTTTCCCTTCAAAGGGGAGAGAACGCTGCTTTTAACACTCATTGACTGCTGGTCACCGAGTACCTCGAGTACCTCTTCGGCAGGAGGATTCCTGTCTGGCGTCACTTCTGACCTCCCAGGGTCCTGAGTGGGTATGTTCAGGTGACCCTAGCCGAGCTGTTATTCTGTGAGCTTCTTTCATCTCAGCCTGCGTTTACACTGAGCAAGCTCAAAGGTCTTGGAACGGTAAACACTTCTTGCCTCCTTAGGATAGAAGCACTTCTTCCCACTGAGCCTGGGAGGCAATCCACTATAGAGCCTGCCTGGGGTCTCTCTGCGTTTGATGGCCGTCTCTCAGACAGCACCCCTCGGGGATCAGAACCACTGTCCCAGAGTGTAGACACTGTGAATCCCACTGACAGCAACTGTCACCTCTCCTGGTGCCACTTCACTCAGTTTTCTTTGTTTATTGTTTCTCTGTGTAGTTGAGGGTGCCCAAGAACTCAAATATACTTCTGCCTCAAGTCTGGAATACTGGGATTACCAGTCTGCACTACCCCATTCCAGGGTTAATTTAATTTTGTTTTTTTTTAATTTAGAAATTCTGTTGTCAGGCTGGTGAGATGGTTCAGCGGGTAAGAGCACTGTTCTTCCGAAGGTCCTGAGTTCAAATCCCAGCAACCACATGGTGGCTCACAACCACTCATAATGAAATCTGACGCCCTGACACCCTCTTCTGGTGCGTCTGAAGATAGCTACAGTGTACCTATTTATAATAATAAATAAACCAAAAAAAAAAAAAAAAAAAGAAAAAAGAAAAAAAGAAGAGGGGCCGATGAGATGGCTCAGTGGGTAAGAGCACCCGACTGCTCTTCCGAAGGTGATAAATTCAAATCCCAGCATCCACATGGTGGCTCACAACCATCCGTAACGAGATCTGGCGCCCTCTTCTGGAGTACCTGAAGACAGCTACAGTGTATTTACATATAATAAATAAAATAAATCTTTAAAAAAAAAAAAGAAAAAAATTCTGTTGCCTGTTTTCCTCTACTACTCTCCTCCCTCTCCTTCTCCCCCTCCTCCTCTTCCTCCTTCTCCTTCTCCCTCCCCTCCTCTTCTTCCTCTCCTCCCCCTCCTCCTCCCCCTCCCTCTCCTCCTCTTCCTCCCTCTCCTCCTCCCTCCCCTCCTCCTCCTTTGTTTTTTTAAAGCTGTGAGTGAGGGGGAATGCTTGTAACCCAGTTTTTGAGAGACTAAAGACAGTCAGGAATTTTTTTTTTAAAGATTTATTTATTTATATTATATGTAAGTACACTGTAGCTGTCTTCAGACACTCCAGAAGAGGGCATCAGATTTCGTTACGGATGGTTGTAAGCCACCATGTGGTTGCTGGGATTTGAACTCGGGACCTTCGGTAGAGCAGTCGGGTGCTCTTACCCGCTGAGCCATCTCACCAGCCCAACAGTCAGGAATTTAAAGCCAGACAAATTCAAGGCCAGCCACCATAAGAACCTACTTCAAAACAACAATTAAACCATTTCAAGCAGGGGCTGGAGAGATGGCTCAGTTGTTTAGAGGATTTATTGCGTTTACTGAGGACTGGATTCAATTCCCAGCACCCACATCGTGGCTCACAATAGTCAGTGACTGCAGTTGTAGGGGATCTGGCCCTCTCTTCTGGTCGCTATGAGTACTACATGCACATGGTACACATTCAGGCAAAACACTCATACAACATAAAATTAACAGTAAATCAGTACATTATTTTTTTAGAAAAGCACTTGCTGCTTTTGATGAGGATTGGATTCAGGTCCCTGAACCTACATATAACTGACAACTGTCTGTCCAGTTTCAGAGGATCTGACTCCGGTACTACCCTCTCTGGGCACGGCACATAAAAACACCTGTGCATATAAAATAAAATTTTCTTTAAATTATATATAGGTTGATATTTTAGCTAGGGGGAGAATCTCACCTGGCTTCCACATCCCTGAGGGCATCTAGACAGTTAATTGCTGCAGGCCAAGGAAAGACAGTTTCTTACTATAGCTACTAATAGAGTCCATTCTATAAAAATCCCCTCTCCTGTGTTTCTGTAAGTAACCTTAAAAACTGTTTCAAACACACAGGCTTACTATGCAAGCTAATTTAATTACATTTTTGTGTGATGTGTGCATGTGCATGGGTGTATGCATATGTGTACATGCATGTGAATGTGTGTATGTGTGTGTGTGTGTGTGTGTGTGTGTGTGTGTGTGTCCATCTTCTTACCTTCCACTATGTGAGTCCCAGCAGTGGGACTCAGGTGTCAGGCTTGGTAGCTTTTACCCACTAACCTCTCTCTCCAGCCTTATAAACTAAAGTTTAAAGTAAATATGCCAGAGTGGTGCCACAGGCCTTTAATCCCAGCACTAGAGACAGAGGCAGGAGGATCTGTGGGCTCAAGGCTAGCCTGGTTTACAGAGTGACACACTGTTAACAACAAAAAAAGGACATAAAACTTTTTTTTGTTTGTCGGGACAGGGTTTCTCTGTGTAGCCCTGGCTGTCCTGGAACTCACTCTGTAGACCAGGCTGGCCTCAAACTCAGAAATCTGCCTGCCTCTGCCTCCCGAGTGCTGGGATTAAAGGCGTGTGCCACCACGCCTGGCTTTTTTTTTTTTTTAAGATTTTTATTTACTTATTATATGTAAGTACACTGTAGCTGTCTTCAGACACCCCAGAAGAGGGCATCAGAGCTCATTACGGATGGTTGTGAACCATCATGTGGTTGCTGGGATTTGAACTCATCACCTTCAGAAGAGCAGCCGGGTACTCTTACCCACTCTTACCAACTGAGCCATCTCACCAGCCCTGTTTGTCTGTTTTTTGAAACAGCCTGCTACTATGTAGCCCAGATTGGCCTGGAAAGCCAAAGAGATCAAACTTCAGCAGTCCTCCAGCCTTGGCTTCCTGAGTTGCTGGGATCACAGGTGGAGGGGGGACGCTGCATTGACCTGCACCTGCAGAGGCCACTGTTCTTCCTGTTTATTCATCTTCTCTTGGCACCCAGGAAAGGCTGCAAAAATGTATTGCTATGTACAGAATGCAATTCCTGGTCTATTTTAGGAACTGTGGCACTTCCTCCCTCCCTCCCTTCCTTCCTCTCTCTCTTCCTTTCTTTTACCCTCCCTCCCTCTCTGTCTCCCTCCCTCCCTCTCACCCTCTTTCCCTCTGCCTCTCTCTTTCCTTTTATTTAGTTCTGTCTTAGTCAGGGTTTCTATTCCTGCACAACATCATGACCAAGAAGCAAGTTGGGGAGGAAAGGGTTTATTCAGCTTACACTTCCATACAGCTGTTCATCACCAAGGAAGTCAGGACTGGAACTCAAGCAGGTCAGGAAGCAGGAGCTGATGCAGAGGCCATGGAGGGATGTTCTTTACTGGCTTGCTTCCCCTGGCTTGCTCAGCCTGCTCTCTTATAGAACCCAAGACTACCAGCCCAGAGATGGTCCCACCCACAAGGGGCCTTTCCCCNAAAAGAAAAGAAAAGAAGAAAAAAGGCTGGAACCTGATAGAGCTGTCTCCTGAGAGGCTCTGCCAGTGCCTGACTAATACAGAAGAGGATGCTCACAGTCATCCATTGGACTGAGCACAGGGTCCCCAATGAAGGAGCTAGAGAAAGGACCCAAGGAGTTGAAGGGGTTTGTAGCCCCTTAGGAGGAACAACAATATGAACTAACCAGTACCCCCAGAGCGCCCTGGGACTAAACCACCAACCAAAGAGCACACATGGTGGGACTCATGGTTCCAGCTGCCTATGTAGCAGAAAATGGCCTACTCAGTCATCAATGGAAGGAGAGGCCTTTGGTCCTGTGAAGGCTTGATGCACCAATATAGGGGAATGCCAAGGCCAGGAAGTAGGAGTGGGTGAGTTGGTGAACAGGGGGAGGGGAGAGGCAATAGGGGAAGGGAGTTTTCCGGAGGAGAAACCAGAAAAGAGGATAGCATTTGAAATGTAAACCAAAAAAACAAAATAAATAAATAAATAAATAAAAATAAATAAAATATCTAAAAAAAAAGGAAAAAAAGCCAGGGGCTAGAGAGATGGCTCAGCAGTTAAGTAAGAGCACCAATTGTTCTTCTTGAGGTCCTGAGTTCAATTCACAATCATCTGTAATGGGATCTGATGCAGTCTTCTGGGTATGTGTCTGAAGAGAGCATTGTTGTACTCATATACATAAAATTAATAAATAAATCCTTTTTCTCGGGGTGGGGGTGTTTCGAGACAGGGTTTCTCTGTGTAGCCTGGCTGTCCTGGAACTTACTCTCTAGACCAGGCTGGCCTCAAACTCAGAAATCCGCCTGCCTCTGCCTCCCAAGTGCTGGGATTAAAGGTATGCGCCGCCACCTCCACCACCACCACCACCACCGGCTAAATAAATCTTTTTAAAAAAAAAAAAAAAAAGGCCAGACCATTGGTGGGGACACACCCCTTCAATCCCAGGACTAGGGAGGCAGAGGCAGAGTAAGCGGTCTAAAGAATAACAAAGAAGTTTGACTGCAACAAACTTTTTTCTCCTGGGCTGGTCCCACTCCCTCCCTATTGGCAACTTTCCTCAGATAGCCCACAGCTCTGGCATCACGAACATCTTGGGGCCTGGAATGTTACAGCTGACTCCACTCCACTACGACTGCTGCTGCTGGTAATCTCCCCATGGTACTGGCATCTCCAATACCCTGGGGTGTTCCCCTGCAATTAGGCTTCACCTATAGCCTCTCATAGCTCTCTTTATGGTGCTAAGCCTCAACTACTTTGCATGACCCCTTCAGTCCTGGGCTGTCAACTGCAACTGAGGCTGGACCTTCACCAATGACCTTCCCTCCACGCCTCAGCTGCTTTTTATGACTCCTTCATTCCTTCAAAACCGGTACTCCCTGGGTGACTCTTACACCTTACCAAGTCCAGCTGTAGCACAAGGTACAACCTTGGCTGTCTCTGGAACACAGCTTCTTTGTGCTCTCAGAAAACACTTCCCAGATTTCACCTCAGTGATGCTGGTCTCTTCTTAATCACCACTAATTTTTTAGTTCCAGTTAAGCCTCATCAATTGTCCTCATCAATGGCTGAAGCTGCTGTGCTCTGCTGTTTGTGGGGCAGGAACTCCAGTCCCCCCACCCCACCCCCAACACTTATTCTATTGCCAGCTTTCTGTTTACCAACTCCCCCACTGCCTAAACTTGGCTGTCCTGGAACTTGCTCTGTAGTTTGACCTAGAACTCAGAGGCTCTGTCTTCTGGGATTAAAGGTGTATACCACCATGCCTGAATTTAGGTTTTTCTTCACCTAGAATTTGCTCTGTCCCAGTCTGGCCTTGAACTCTTGAGTTCTGCTTGGCTTTATCTCCTGGGATTAAAGGTGTGTATCACCAAGCCTAGATCTGAATTTAGCTGGGTAGGATCTTGCCCCAAGGTTCCACTCCCTCTGTTATCTCCTAGAACCCAGGATTCAGCTCCATTCTACTTCCTGGTGCCCCTTTTAATATTTAAACCAGATATTTTGTATCTTTCCTTTCTCCATATGCTATGCTTGTTCAAAACACTTTTCATGAGACTTAACCAGAGAACAAAGTCTCTGTTGGGCTTCTTTGAGACATCCTTTTTTTTTTTTTTTTTTCTTTTTAGACAGAGTTTCTCTGTGTAGCTCTGGCTGTCCTGGAACTCACTTTGTAGACCAGGCTGGCCTCGAACTCAGAAATCTGCCTGCCTCTGCCTCCCGAGACATCCTTTGTCAATGCAATTAATATAATACACCTTAGCCTCCGGTAGACTCTTCAGACAAGAGCAAACTGCAGTTACACTCTTCACCAAACTATTCCAAGAACAGTCTTTGTCACACATTAAAAGTTTTCTGAAGCTGGAGAGATGGTTTACTGGTTAAGAGCACCGCACCGACTGCTCTTCCTAAAGGTCATGAGTTCAAATCCCAGCAACCACATGGTGGCTCACGACCATCCGTAATGAGATCTGACGCCCTCTTCTGGAGTGTCTGAAGACAGCTACAGTGTACTTAGATATAACAATAAATAAATAAATAAATAAATAAATAAATAAAAGTTTTCTGAAACCTCTAGAGCGAGGCTTCCATAATTCAAATCACCCTCAGCACCAAAGTCTTCCATATTCCTACTAGGATGGCCCATTAAGCCCCACTTAAAGCATTCCACTGCTTTCCAAATCCTAAGTCCCCAAATCCACATTCTTCTAAACAAAAGCATGAGCAGGTCGCAGGTCTAAAACAGCAATACTCCAGTCCCTGGTGCCAACTTCTGTCTTAGGGTTTTACTTCTGTGAACAGACATCATGACCAAGACAACTTTTTTTTTTTTTTTTTTTTTTTTTTTTTGGTTTTTATGAGACAGGGTTTCTCTGTGTGGCCCTGGCTGTCCTGGAACTCACTCTGTAGACCAGGCTGGCCTCGACCTCAGAAATCCGCCTGCCTCTGCCTCCCAAGTGCTGGGATTAAAGGTGTGAGCCACCACGCCCGGCTCCAAGGCATCTCTTATAAGCACAACATTTAATTGGGGCTGGCTTACAGGGTCGGAGGTTCAGTCCATTATCATTAAGGTGAGAACGTGGCCATGTCCAGGCAGGCATGATTCAGGAGGGGTTGAGAGTTCTATCTGCATCTTTATCTAAAGGCTGGTACGAGACGACTGGAACTCACTTTGTAGACCAGACTGGCCTCAAACTGGCCTCTGCCTCCTGAGTGCTGGGATTAAAGGCTGGGATATTAAGGTTGACAAGAGCTACATAACAAGACCCTGTCTCAAAAAGCCAAAAGCTAAAAAGAACATACACACACTATTAGTAAGTAGAAATTACTATAATTATAAATATAATTGTGGTGCTGTGGAGAAGAGAGCACAGCGTCTTTCTGAATGACAATGCTTGCCCAGGTCCCGGGATCACTATGGAAACTCTAAGCTGTCACGGTATTAGTGGGTAAGAGATTGAACCTGAAGCAGTGGTGCAATAAGATGGTAATGCAGAAAGGGCAAGCCTGGTACACTTGTATAATCCCAGCTCTGCATGAAGATCAAGGGTTCAAATCCAACCTGGATCACATAGCAAGAACCTGACTCTCAAACAACACAAAACAAATAAACCTCTAAGGCAGCGTTCAAAGATGGTGGCCGGCTGGGTCTGACCCTGGCCGGCTGGGTCTGACACTGGCCAGCTGGGTCTGACACTGGCTGGCTGGGTCTGACACTGGCCAGCTGGGTCTGACACTGGCCGGCTGGGTCTGACACTGGCCGGCTGGGTCTGACACTGGCCGCCTCTGTTGGGTTTAACACTTTCACAGATGCCCACTATGCTGAGGTCAACTACACATTTTAGCTTGTGGGTTGGTTATACAACGTGCTCTTTGGTTAGAACACAGGAAAAGAAAGCAGAGGAGAATTGAGGAAAGGAGAGATCTGGGAGGCCGCCTGGCTCAGGGCTCATGGGGCTACTTGCAAGATTCTAGCAACCATTGATATTTCTAAGGGATACTGTTGTTTAGCTACAGGGAAGGAAGGAAAGAACTGTGGTTCTCTGAATCCAAGGGTAGGGGAAGGAAATGCTGAACCATGAAGTTTGGTTAAGTCTTTCCTCAGTTAATAGACCCACTGTAAAAATGGTCTTACATAGAAACAATATACTTTTTTTTAAACTGGGAAGTTTCTTTTTTTTTTTTTTAAGATTTATTTATTATTACACATAAGTACACTGTAGTTGTCTTCTGACACACCAGAAAGAGGGTGTCTCATTACAGGTGGTTGTGAGCCACCATATGGTTGCTGGAATTTGAACTCAGGACCTTCGGAAGAGCAGTCAGTGCTTTTACCCACTGAGCCAACTCACCAGCCCTAAACTGGGAAGTTTCAAATCAGAATGTTAATATAACAAAGACTCTGGCAGGTGCCCCTGAATTTAACCTTCATTCTATCTCAAGTGTAAAGCTCTGATTGGAAGACTTTTGGGAACAAAATTAGAAACTGGTTTTGTCTCTCCCAAGACCCCACCTTAAGATTTCTTTGACCTTTGGGCTGTATGTGGTGGCACCGACCTAGAGTTCCAGTCTAGCCTGGTCTACATAGTGAACTCCTGGATTTGTGCTTGGTGCCTGAAGGGTCAGAAGAGGACACTGGATCCTCGACAGCTGGTCTACATGGTTGTGAGCCACCATGCTAGGAACCTAATCCAGAATCTCTGGAAGAGCAACAAAATCCTCCAAAGCTCTTAGTCCTCTCTCCAGTCAGAAACTACCTTATGCCTTCATTTACTAAAGAAAGTTTCATTACATAAGAATAAATCCTTAAGTACTTCTTTAGATAAGAATAATTTGGCCAAGGCCTGGCTGTAGTGGCGCACGCCTTTAATTCCAGTACTCAGGAGGCAGAGGCAGGCGAATTTCTGAGTTCAAGGCCAGCCTGGTCTACAAAGTGAGTTCCAGGACAGCCAGGGCTATACAGAGAAACCCTGTCTCAAAAACAACAACAACAACAACAATAATAATAATAGTAATTTGACCAGGTGTGGTGCATGCGTTTTTTGCCCAGCCCTGGGGAGGCAGAGGAAGCCAGATCTCTGTGAGTTCCAGGACAGCCAGGACAATTTCTAGTGAGACCTCATCTCATAAGAAAACAACAGAAGGGGGCTGGTGAGATGGCTCAGCGGGTAAGAGCACCCGACTGCTCTTCCGAAGGTGATAAGTTCAAATCCCAGCAACCACATGGTGGCTCACAACCATCCGTAATGAGATCTGGCTCCCTCTTCTGGAGTGTCTGAGGACACCTACAGTGTACTTACATATAATAAAATAAATCTTTAAAAAAAAAAGAAAAGAAAACAACAAAATAATAACTGTATCTTGGTGACTCCTTGCTTATAATCCTTGTACAAGGGAGGATCAGATGATCAAGGTTGTTCTCAGGTCCAGGCCAGCGTGGATTTCAGGAAACCTAGTCTCAGAAAGCTAGTCTTAGAATTCCCTGTGTCCTGGTTTGCTAGATGTGAGGCTTCTCAGCCCTGTGCTCAGAGCCTTGCTAAGCCTTCTCCATCACTGTGGTCTGTACCTCCCTACATCAGGACCAACAACAGAAGGCAGTCTTCAAGACCCATGCTCTCTATTTCTGAGGACCTTTCTTTCTCTTAACCTTCATGCTTTAGCCTATAGTAAAATATCTTTATCAACCCCCAAATCTACAAGATAATAACAATGGGGCTTAGTGCTTAAAGCACAGAAGGCAGGAGCTCTATTCCTTAAAACTCTAGCATGAGCCGGGCATGGTGGCACCCACCTTTAATCACAGCACTTGGGAGGCAGAGGCAGGCGGATTTCTGAGTTTGAGGCCAGCCTGGTCTACAAAGTGAGTTCCAGGACAGCCAGGGCTATACAGAGAAACCCTGTCTCGAAAAACCAAAAAAACAAACAAACAAACCAAAAAGCAAAAAAACCTCTAGCTTGAGATCAGAAACCCTGTCCTGACTCCATACACCAGATCCATACACTCTCACACATATACATACATACACACATATACATAAATTTTTAAAAATTTTTTAAATGGTCTGGTCTGAAGGTAGTGAGTTTTCTCAATCGATTGTTCACAGTCAGTTACAGATTGAACTCCTGTTCTAAACTCCCCCCCCCTTCTCATTACCGCACTTGACTAGTCTAAAAAGAAAAAAAGAAAGAAAAAAAAATTTAAAGGTATGCGCCCACATGGAACAAGATGTTCCGTCCTCAGTTTCCTCCTCTGAATCCCTGGTAGCATGGAAGCAAACTGCCTTTACATGTTAATTTGGCAAGTGCAGGTTCAATCCCATCATGCTCTATGTGTTTTACGTTATACAAGAAGAATAAACATGGGGCTGAGGAGTCAGTGGGTGAACGCAGCTGTTGTAAAGCTGAGTTTGTTTTCTGGGTCCATTGGATAGGAGAGTATGAATGCCACAAATTGCCCTGGCCTACACACACACACACACACACACACACACATACACAGAGAGAGAGAGAGAGAGAGAGAGAGAGAGAGAGAGAGAGAGTCAGAGTCCCACAATATAATTGTAATTTTAAAGACATGAAAACATAAAGATTACATGAATTGGATTGGTTATGGCATCTCAGGGGGTCCTTTGCTTGCTTAATTTTGCACGGCTTGGACCAGAAATGAAGGCTTCATGCCTGCGGGGCAAGTCCCATACTATTAATGCTCAAGAGTCCACCAGCCCTGTCTTTCTGTTGGATTTTCTCTAACTTCTACAATGGAATTCTCAAGACTCTGAAGTGAAGAGATCCTTCAGGTAACAACGGCTGAAAGTAGATCCACAGGGTCAAGGTGCTGTAAGAGCAGTGTGTGCTCCTTAAACTCCAGCACAGGTGGGAAGTATCCATTGGTTACTTGAAACTGGTCTGCAATCCTGTCTAGGACTGGAGAGTACCTCGCTTGCGTGAGAATTTGCATCTTAATAAGATCCAGCTGGTCTGAGCTAGGCTTCAAATTTGCATGTCAAAGAAAGTAGCTAGGACCTGTGTTTAAGTCTGAAGCCTAAAAGCCACTAGAATAGCCAGGGCAGTGGTGGCTCACACCTTTAATCCCAGCTCTTGGGAGGCAGAGGTAGGCGGATTTCTGAGTTTGAGGCCAGCCTGGTCTCCAGGGTGAGTTCCAGGACAGCCAGGGCTACATCCTGATCCCATAATGCTGCACTCCGATGATCCCTGAACAGGGAAGCAGAGGGAGGGATCCTATGATCCCTGCACATTGAGGCAGAGGCAGGAGGATTCCTACAACTTCAAAACCAGGCTGTTGAGAGTTCCAAGCAGCCTTAAAGTAATGGTATAGTAAGAGACTTTGTCTAAAACAAAACAAAAATGGGACCTTTGGTTTTCATTTCTCCTTTGTGCAGACAGACAGTGGCCCGCCCATGTTGGTACACTTCATCACAACTCAATCCAAGAATTGTTGGAGTTACTTACATTTTTTTATTTATTGATTTCCTTCTCCTCCTAGACAAAGTCTCACACTGTAGCCTTGGCTGACCTAGAATTAGAGAACCTCCTGCCTCAGCCTCCTGGATGTTGTGATTATAGGTGTGAGCCAGCAGGCCCAGCCAAAGTTAATTTTAGATGCTCAGAAATGCTTATACCAGGTGCGTCACCCACACCTGAAATGCCAGCACTGGTGTAGACTGATTTAGGATTCAAAGTTCCAAAGTGCAAAGGTTGAGGCAGGGAGATATTTGAGTTGGCAGCTGGCCTGGTCTACACAGGGAGTTTCTGGGCAGCCAAGTCTGCCCTGTCTGGAAAAACAAGACAAACAAACAAAAAGTTTCAGGCTACCTACTGAGAGACGGGGGTGGGAGGGTGAGGGGGGGGCTCTTTTTTAAAAAGTTGTGGGGATGGTGTTGTAAGTTTTATAATCCTAGCACATTGGAGGCAGAGGCAAGAAGAACTCTCCAGGTTGAGGCCAACCTGGGCTATTACATATCAAGTTTCTGAACAGCAAGACTACACAAAGTCTCAAGCAAAGAGTTAGATACTATTAAATGTATTGTTTATGAAATGATCCACAATTATATATCCTTGAATTCCATGCTTAAGTATATATATATCATAAAATATCTATTTAAGTATAACAAATACATCTTTATTTAGTACCATTTAAAGTGAAATAGTTTTCAAAAGGTTTAAGATGAAGCAGGCAAAGGAAACATTCTAGTTAACTTAACGGGGGGGCAGGGGGCTGCCTATTCTAGAACATTTAAACCCAGTTCATCAGTCACTAGCCACCTCCAAGATGTAATAAACAAAAATAAAATTCCTGATATTTCGGGAAACCAAGAGAGATTCTAGATAAAATCTGCAGCCTTTTGTTGTTGTTGTTGTTTTGTTTTGTTTTTTCGAGACAGGGTTTCTCTGTATAGTCCTGGCTGGAACTCACTCTGTAGACCAGGCTGGCCTCAAACTCAGATATCTGCTTGCCTCTGCCTCCCAGGTGCTGGGATTAAAGGCGTGGTGGTCACTACTGCCGGCTTTGTAGTCTTTTTTTTTTTTTCCATTTGTGACTAGGGCTGGTTTAGAACTCAGATCCACCTGCTTCAGCCTCCCTGGAACTGGGATTAAAGGTGGGTGCCACCACTACCAGCCAGCATATCTAGTGATTTTGAGCAGGGTTAGTTTTAACAGAGAGCTGACCACGGATAATCCTACAGTAAAAAGGCCCCGCCTTTAGCTCAGGTGAATTCTGTAATCACTGCTTCATTAGCATTAAAGTAGCCTGGGGGGTTGACTCCGGCTGTATAAAAGGAAACCAGATCCCATTCTTGGACTGACTTGGGTCTTAGGTCTTGTCAAAGACTAAGCGGTCTTGTTCCGAGCTAGCTTTTGAGGCTTCTGCCCATCGCATTGCCATGGAAGAACCATCAGAGAAAGTTGACCCAATGAAGGACCCCGAAAATCCTCAGAAGAAAGATGAAGAGGACTCATCCGATGACACAGGTAGGCCGTCCGTCGGCCTTTGGCCTTTCTGCCCGGGGTTTTGGGAAGCCAATTCTCCCTTCTCGTCTCGCTCAGCTATAGCACGCGGCTGGTATCGCTGAGCTCAGCACTGACTCAGTGGAAGACAGGGAGTTTCAGGCCATCTGTTGTGAGTACGGAGAGAGAGAGACAAACCCAAGCCAGAGGTGATGGTTAAGAATATACACCTTCCTCGGGGAGAAAATGCTGCTTCGTATAGATATAAAAAGAACCAGGAGGGAGATAAAGACTGTGGCATCTCGGATGCGGGATTTTTGAGATTCATAAGACCACGTTCTGGGCTGTACTGGGTTGTATGGGGGGTAGCATTTCCTTATCAGTGATTGGCTTCCGCAGTGTTTTCATTTTGTTTTGTTTTTAAATATTTATGATTTGGTGTTTGAGGCCACAGTGCCTGGACTAGAACTCCCTATGCAATCCAGAATGGCACCCCAAATCCGAGGATTAAAGATTAAAGGCTTCCGAGTGGGCTGCGGGGGGGGGGGGGGTTGTTTGTGTTGCTTTAGCACAGAAATCTTGGTTGAGACGGTCTCACTCTTGGTAGTAGATATCCTGGAACCCAACGCTGTAGCCCTGGCTGGGCTCAGTCTCGATCCTCCTGCCTCTGCCTCCAAAGCTTTAGGATTAAAAGTGTGCAGCGTCATGGCCGGCCCTGGTGTAGCACCCGAGTCTTGTTTGCTTCTCTGTGTAGTCCCGGTTGTCCTAGGACTCGGGAGGATCCGCCTTTCGCTTTTCTCGGGTCTTTCGAGTGCAGGGATTAAAGACAGTGCCACCTCTGTGGGCTACAGCGGAATCTTTTAAGCTTTTGTTGAACTTGGGTTTTTTTCTTACTCTCATCTACTTTCTTTCCAGCTAAATTTCCTTTTCAGGTAAATGGCTATTCAAGGGGAGCCCAGGATAGGCTGAGCCGTGTGCTACTTGGGCCCCCTCAACCCTACTCCCCAGCTGCAGTTGATTCATTGTCGGAGGGGCTGCCTCCGGGCACTCCGGGTCTAGGGCGTGGCTCGGGAGGAGCCCCTCCCGGCTGCTAAGAAAACAAAAAATGCCTTGAATCTGCCATAGTTACGTGGGACCTCCGTATTTCCACGTGATAATTCTTTAGCCTTTGTTTGGGGGCTTTTTAAATGTTGAGACTGTTCAGCCCCTACTGGCCTAAAACCCACTATCCAGGCCAGGCTAGATCCAAACTGTCAATCCCTTCTGAGGCCGAAACGCCGGCGGGCTGTCTCAGCCTTGGAGTCACTTTGCCTTTCTGTTAGGGAGCGTTGTGTATAAGATGGGACCTCTACTGCGTGTGGACGATTCAAGTGGGGAGAGCTAGGCTGGTTTCCCGACGTACCCTTTTTTGTTTGTTTGTTTTTTGAGACAGGGTTTCTCTGTAGCCCTGGCTGTCCTGGAACTCACTCTGTAGACCAGGCTAGCCTCAACTCCGAAATTCGCCTGCCTCTGCCTCCCAAGTGTAGGGATTAAAGGCATGCGCCACCACTGCCCCACAACATACCTTGTTTACATAGCTGTCCAGAAGCATTTGAGCAGGTCAGTTAGATTTAGGCGGAAAAATGAACAGCCCAGTTTTTGGAAGGTTTTCCAGAGCTAAAGCTGAACCCAGAGGCACAATTAAGGAAGCCCTCCAGCTGAGCCACATTCCTGCAGCACAATTGGCTGCAGCTTCTATGGGAGAAGGGGGTGTGAGCGAGGGGAGAGGGAGAATATGCAGGTCTCGGAACCTCTGAACTAGAGTTACAGGCTGCATCGTTTTACACAGAACAAAGCACAGAAAAGGAGCTCAGTGGATCTCTGCACTAGCACTAGGGTTTATGACTAAATCCTGGGCATATGATTTGCTCCTCTGTGGAAGAGGGAGTATCCACTTCATTGTTTTTCTCTGGGGTATCGCCTGCCTTTATGCCTCACTAGTTAGTGTCTTCTGTTTCAGATGTCCTACAACCAGAAACACTAGTAAAGGTCATGAAAAAGCTAACCCTGAAGCCCGGTCTCAAGCGGTCAGGGTGTCGGCGCACTCTACGGAACCGGATTGCAGCGGTACCTGTGGAGAACAAGAGTGAAAAAATCCGGAAGGAAGTTCAAAGCGCCTTTCCCAAGAGAAGGGTCCGAACTTTGTTGTCGGTGCTGAAAGATCCTATAGCGAGGATGAGAAGACTTGTTCGGGTGAGTTTCGTGTGTGGACTGGGCTGTTAGACCTAAGAGCAACTCCAGCCTTTCAGGAATGACACCTAAGTTATCATATAAACAGAATATAGACGAGGCTAGTGACAGCTTTTAATTCCCAGATGAAGAGAATCATTCCAAGGCTATCATCTAAGCAGTCTGGCTGGCCTGAGCTAGATGCATATACACAGTAATAAGCATCAGTCCTAGGAATTTGAAAGTTAAGACTCCCTCCCGTCCAATCTGGCCCTCCTGTTCAATCCACAGTCCCACCTCTTCTCCAGTGCTGGGACTACAGGCTTTTGAGCAATCTACTGGGCTAACTCAGAGCTGAACTGGACCTGTTACTCTTTGTAAACCAGGCTGGCCTTATAAACTGGGGTGATCTTCCTGCCCCTGCTTTCACAGAGCCTAGCAGTTATAACTTCTTACATAGTAGGTATTATAACTTTGTCTTGATAGTTTTGAATAATTTTGTTTTTGTTTTCTCTTGAAGATTGAGCAGAGACAAAAAAGGCTTGAAGGAAATGAGGTAAATACTCTTTAAAATTTTTATTATATTTATGAGTACGCTGTAGCTGTCTTCAGACACACCAGAAGAGGGCATCAGATTCCATTACAGATGGTTGTAAGCCACCACGTGGTTGTTGGGAATTGAACTCTGGAAGAGCAGTGCGTGCTCTTAACCTCTGAGCCATCTCTCCAGTCCCAATAAATACTCTTTTTTTGTTTTGTTTTGTTTTGTTTTTTCGAGACAGGGTTTCTCTGTATAGCCCTGGCTGTCCTGGAACTCACTCTGTAGATCAGGCTGGCCTCGAACTCAGAAATCTGCCTGCCTCTGCCTCCCGAGTGCTGGGATTAAAGGCGTGCGCCACCACGCCCGGCCCAATAAATACTCTTAATGCATGGGTGGGTTGGGTGTCTGTTTCATTGTTTTATTTAGACAAGGAATCTGTATGTGGGGAGTATGTGAAGATTCTCAGCCCCCAGGAAGTCTGGTTATTGAAGCAGTACTTAAAACAATAGGTAAATGGGGGATTTGTTTCATTGGGTTTACAATATCCTGATTAACCTATTTTGTTATTTATTTTAGTTTGAAGGGGACAGTGAGCCATTCAGATGTCTCTGCACTTTCTGCCATTATCAACGATGGGATCCCTCTGAGAATGCTAAAATCGGGAAGAATTAGGACAGATTTACATTGTACGCTGTCCTTGCTGTCGACGATGGCATACAGCAGATGTGAAAGCTATTTTTTTGTTTAAGATCTTTTCCTGGTGCTGGGGAATCTTGAAACTTGTTACCCCTTACATTGTATATAGGATTGGATTCATGGAAATGGTTTAGAAGCCTCGAGCTGTGAGGTCAGGAGGCCTGAGAAATAATGTAAATAGGATTTGGAGTGTACTTTCTAATTTGTAGAAATTTGTAATAAAGGCATTTTTGTTAGCTTGACTCTTTGTAATAAATTCACAGAAACAGGGGCTACTGTAGCAGTTCTAGAAATATAAAATTGTACCTAAGTAGGGAAAGACTAAATTTCTTACTGTGCCTAAGTTAGAACTTTGACCATAGGTGTAATGTGATGACTAGGGGTAAAGCTTGCTGCCAGGCCTGGCAGAGACCCATATGTTGGAAACATCTTCTAAGTTGTCCTCTTGACATGCCAAGAACACAAATGCAATTATAAATAAATAGCTGGGATGATGGTGCACACCTTTAGTTCCAGCAGTTGGAAGGCAGGGACAGGTGGATCTCTGACCAGTCTGGTTTATAGCCCAGGTCAGCCAGGGCTATGAAGAGAGTCCCTGTCTCATTTTTTAAAAAACTAGTTCAGAGCCGGGCGTGGTGGCACACGCCTTTAATCCCAGCACTTGGGAGGCAGAGGCAGGCGAATTTCTGAGTTCGAGGCCAGACTGGTCTACAAAGTGGGTTACAGGACAGCCAGGGCTACAGAGAAACCCTGTCTCAAAAAAACAACAAAACAAAAAACTAGTTCAGGTTCTGTTTGATCTGGAGGTCTACTGAGTCAAGTACTAATTGGCAGGTTATTTGCCTGAACCCCCTTCATTAGTGTGAAGGTGCTGACCATCAATGCCCTGAAGAGCTGTAGTCCATTATCACACCATCCAGGAGGTTTTTGGTTTTGTCTTGAGACAGTATCTTCTGCTCTAACTGGCCTGGAATTCACAAGACATCCACTTGCCTCTGCCTCCCCAAGTGCTGGGATCAAAGGTTTGTACCACCATCTCCCCAACCCAGAACTCATGAGATGTTTTAAAGGCTTGCATTACCATTGCATGGTTGAAAGGGTATTATCTTGAGAACTGATCTTTCTGAAAGAAAACTGAAGCAGAGTGGATCTGGGGGGGTGTGGGGGAGTGGGGTGGGGAGGAGAGGAAGGAGGTGAAACCACTGTCTGGGATCTAGCATATGCCGAGAAGAAACCATCTTCCTAGGGGTGGTCCTTTAGCCAGGTCCCTGAGTCGGCCTCTGGGTGGACAGGCAGAGACAAGAGACTGTCTCCATCTAGAGGCAGAGTCTGTTCTTTACAGCCTGTTGCTGGTCCCCTGTTTTTTGGGGTTTTTTTGGTTTGGTTTGGTTTGGTTTTTCAAGACAGGGTTTCTCTGTGTAGCCCTGGCTGTCCTGGAACTCACTTTGTAGACCAGGCTGGCCTCCACCTGCCTCTGACTCCCAAGTGCTGGGATTAAAGGCGTGTGCCACCACGCCCGGCTGGTCCCCTGTATTTTTCTGTAAACAGACAAGAATTCTAACAATGTATGCTTCCCATGCTGCTAAGTGGCAGCGCAGATAGTGTCCCTGGCTCCAGACACTCATCAGGGTCCTGGTCAGCCATTTTCAAATGGTCTTGACTATATATGACACCTTGGCAACTAAAACAGAGCTGGACTGTTTGCCCTTTTCTTGCCTATTTCACCCCAAATGTGCATCTTTGACAGCTCTAGCCTTTCTATTCTTTCTTTCTTTCTTTCTTTCTTTCTTTCTTTCTTTTCTTTCTTTCTTTCTGTTTTGAAATTTTCTTTGAGACTTATTTATTTTAGTTTATCGGTATGGATGTTTTGCTTACATGTATGTCTGTATACCTCCTGCATGCTTGGTACCCCTGAGTCCTCTGGAAAAGCAGTCAGTGCTCTTAACCTTTATGGAGTTTGAGATCCCTGGGATAAAGACCACAGACTCAATCCAATTTTAATTAAAGGATTTACTATTTGTTGCCAGCAGGGTGATAGCCTTAATGCCAAGTCTCAGGTGTGTCGTGCGGGAGGGCTATGGGCATGGAGGATTTTTAAAGGTGTAAACTAACAGACAACCTTCTTTTTTTTTTTTTTTTTTTTGGTTTTTGAGACAGGGTTTCTCTGTGTAGCTCTGGCTGTCCTGGAACTCACTTTGTAGACCAGGCTGGCCTCGAACTCAGAAATCCGCCTGCCTCTGCCTCCCGAGTGCTGGGATTAAAGGCGTGTGCCACCACGCCCGGCTCAGACAACCTTCAATATCTGTGCAAGCAAGCAAAAAGCTGGTCCGTTTTGCCAAGTCAAGTAGCCAAGGTGACCTCAAATAACCCTTGGCTGTCTGCATAAGCAAATTACAGAAGTCAGGAGACAACTGGTGGTTAGTCAGCCTTATAACAAGGCAGATTGGCCATGGCTGCTCATTTTGGGGTGGGAAGCGTCACTACATCAGGGGTGTTTTCTGAGAAGTCATGTTCCAGCAATTGGAGTCATTAAATGCTAAGTTGGAGACCTAGCAGAAAATGGAGTTTCTCTGGCCGTCATATTCCCTACTGGCTGCTGATCCAGTGAATCAGAGCATTGATTTGTGCTGAGGTACAGGCTAGCATGAGCCTGCAGAGCTATAATTTTAAAAGGACTGATTTTAAGTTACTAGCCAATTGAAGATACAGGGGCCAATCATGACACTGAGAAGGGAAAGGATAGGCCCAGATCTGGCAGTTAAAAAAGCGTGGTAAGCCATGGGAACAAGGAGAAGAGACACTGGTGTGAATTAGAAGCCTTGGTGCCTTTCTGAACAGATAGATGTCTACAGTTCCCCATATAACTCCTGAATCATTGGCATAAAAACATTTTTCATGCCGGGCAGTGGTGGCGCACGCCTTTAATCCCAGCACTTGGGAGGCAGAGGCAAGCGGATTTCTGAGTTTGAGGCTAGCCTGGTCTACAAAGTAAATTCCAGGACAGTCAGGGCTACACAGAGAAACCCTGTCTCGAAAAACAAAAAACACCAAAAAAATAGCTTAGCCATCTCTCCAGCCCTTCCATATGCTAACTTATGTTATGGTCTTACAATGCAGTCCAGGCTGGCCTCAGACTGAAAGTCCTCATGTTTCTCAGCCTATGTACTACCATGCCTAGCCTAATTTTTTTTTTACTTTTTTATTTTATTTTTATTATATTTTTCACTGCAGTGTTAGTCCAAACTTAAGCTCTGTAGATCTCCCAAGGTTGGTGAGTGTCAGGCTTCAATATCAGCCATGAAACTATCAGGAATTGGTGGGACTTCTGAATGTGTCCTGATAAAAGTCAGGCCACTAGGGTGTGGCCTTGATTCAGAGACTCTGACCCTTTCCTTTCTTTTAGCTGCCCAGTCTCCAAGAAGTGAGTCATTTCTCAGCCCACGCTCCCACATGACTTCCCACGTGACTCACTGCTTCACCACAGGCCCCAAAGCAACAAGGGTGAGGGACTCTAGCCTCAAAGTGTTGAAACTCTGGGTTCTCTAGAGCGTCTGGTAATGATAGGGCAAAGCTGCCTACCTTCATGTTCTGTAAGACGCCTTTAAATTTTCCCCCAAGAAGTCTTCCAACAGTTTACGAGAAAGATTGGAGACATTTTTTTTTAATTCCCCACTGTTAAAAACAATAAAAAAGTTGAATTGAATTTTTTTTTCAGCCAGGGTACAATTGAAATCAAAACAGGAAAAAAATGTAAAAATAACTAACATTTTTTTCACTCATTTGGCTTCTGATAGGGAAACACAAATCTGGTATAAAATGTAGATTCTCAAACCACAGTGAGCAGCTGTCTTTGTCTGCCATGTCAAGAGATATAAGAGCCTAAAGGCCAAATGATACCAGATGAATCAGTTTCAAAAGCTGTCTCAGGCTGTTCACTATTTCTGGCTAAGATACGTCTGAAACCCTGACAAGGCTTCTACATGCAATAACGTGAAGCATCTCTTTAAAGAGTTGATTTTTTGTTTTATTTTATTTATATTTATATTATATTTATTTTATATGCGTTGGTGTTTTACCTGCATGTAAGGGTATAAAGTCCCCTGGAACTGGAGTTTACAGACGGCTGTGAGCTGCCACTTGGGTGCTGGGAATTGAACCTGGGTCTTCTGGAAGAACAGCCGATGCTCTCAACAGCTGAGCCAACTCTCTAGCCCCATGAAGCACATTGTTTTGGAAAACAAATTTTGGTGGAATAACCCTGAAAGGTACGCTGGAGGAACAACAGGGCATCCGTTTGAGGTATTGGTCAACTGGTTTCAGCCCTTTTAAGTCTGTCCTGGAATCTCAAAGTTGTTATCCTTCCCTAGGCTGAGAGCCTGCTACAAGTCAGTAGCTGTTGTGAAGGAGACTTGGGTGAAAGCCTTTAACTCACCACAGCTGCTATCTGCTGACCCAAAGCATCCCAGGCTCAAAGCATCGTGGAGTTATGGGGAATGTTCATGCAGAAGGATACTGCTGATTTGAATTGCCAGGACAGTGACCCGTTATCTACCCTTTGTTGAGATCAAGCCTTTACAAAAATATCAATGATGGTGGTAAATACAGCATCTGCTTTTAGGGCTGCCAACCCAGGAGTTCTCTCAGTTGTGAAATCATGCAGGAGTTATTTTGCTTTCTCAGATCTGGCTTTGGTTTGTGAATCTTCATCTGCTCCACCTGCTGGCAAGTCTGCATCCTCGTTGCCACCCAGCCTCGAACTAAGAGATCTACCCTTTTCTGCATCCAGAGAGTGCTAGGATCAAAGTCCAGTGCCACCACCTCCTTGGCTGGCCTCCAGCTTCTTAAATAGTGATGGCTAGTTTTGAACACCTCATCCTTGTACTGTTACAGGACCAGCAGACCAGCAAGGAATACAGCCACAATTCCAAGACACAAAACTCTGTATTTTGGCACACCACCTCCAGGAGGATCTGTGTGACAAGTTCCACAGACTGAGACGATTGACCTCAAAAGGTGGAGGCCTCCAGGAACTGGCTGTGGAACTCTTCACTGGAGAAAAAATATTGAGCCATAGTTCTCATGGCAATCTATCTGTTTTGTTTTCTCTTATTCCTTTTCTTATTTACATGTTCCTGGTGGCCTAGGCCAAGATCTTAAGTGAGAATAATGGGTAAGAAACCATCCCTAAGCCGGGTGTGGTGGTGCACACCTTTAATCCCAGCACTTGGGAGGCAGAGGCAGGCAGATTTCTGAGTTCGAGGCCAGCCTGGTCTACAAAGTGAGTTCCAGGACAGCCAGAACTATACAGAGAAAAAACCCTGTCTCGAAAAAAAAAAAAGAAACCATCCCTAGAGATGGGGCCAGTAACATGACCTTATCCCCAGGGAAACCAACACTTTACTTTCTAAATCATTTATGAAACTATTATGATAGATAAAAACTTTCCCAACAATAAAATTTCATATGGCTACACATGTGTCATCGGAGGTGGGTTTTGGTATATGGTAAAGAAAGCCTTAATTAGGAAGAATTAAAATAGTTTAAATTTATACATTGAAGATTTATAAAAAGTCAGGCACTAGATGTTAAATAATAATAGAACATGGGGCTAGAGAGTTAGTTCAGCAGTTAAGAGCACTGACAAAGATTTATTAACCTGATCCTGGAAATATGCCACTAGCCTTGGACAACAGCCTCCACTGAATACATCCTTTTAGAATTGTTATATTTTGATGATTTATAATGATGTTACCTGTTCTGTTTGTGATTCACTGAATACAGGGTTTCAGAGTTGTAATGCTTGGATGATTTTTGTGCTTTACTGTGCCAAATGATTTTTTTTGGTATCTGTGATTGTTTCACTGGATATAGTTTCTAAGTGATATAATGTCTTTTTTTTTAATGTATAAAATCCCCAGCCTGAGAGTTGCAAAATACAGTCAAATTCAAACTGTCTCTGTGTTTGTTTCTGTTTGACACCGCCAAATCCTTACCCACCTAGCCAGGGACCCCCATACCCGACTGGGGTGGTCCGTGGCAGAATTTTCATTTTTATCATGCAATAGAGTTTTAGCTAATGCTTAAGAGATCAGGCCACAACTAGAGATGTGTCATAGCTTATATAAGGTAGGCAGTATTGTCATAGCCTTTTCTATATGATTGCCCTGTCTTTTTATTCCTACCGTAAGAGAAATTTTCTCTGGGACTAAGCTCTGTTTCTTTTTCTTCTTTCTTTTTTCTTTTTCTTTTCCCCTGGTTTTTCAACACAGGGTTGTCCTGGAACTCACTCTATAGATCAGGTTGGCCTCAAACTCACAGAAATCTGCCTGCCTCTGCCTCTCAAGTGCTGGGATTAAAGGCATGAGTCAGCATCAGTCTTTAGCTGAGAACACGGTTTTACTTACTTGGGACAGTTTTAGTTTAACAAACAGAATTTGCTCTCTGTGTGGCTATGGTGTTGGTCACTCAGGGAGAGAAGCAGACATACACTTTTTTTTTTTTTTAATTTTTCCAGAAAAGAAGGAACGAGCAGGCTTACAAAGCAGAAATCATCAATTCAGCAGTGTGCGTCAGGGAAAGTGAATCCCTTCCTCCTGGGTACTGGGTAATTGTGGACTGTTGAATTTTAAGGAGGGAAAGAAAAGGAGACACAAGAGCCATGCGACAACTGATCACTCTTTTTCTGGCAAGTGGCCTTTAGTAACCCCAGCCTCAGAGTGTGTGTATGGGGAAGTCAGAAGTTAGATTCAAGACCTCCAGATAAGGGAGATCTCTACTCCTTTTTAAACCTGGAAGCAAGGACTGAAGCAGAGATGGCCAGGGATGTCACCTACTGCCTACAGTGGGCTGAGCACTGCAATTTGTCAATTACAAATCAAGAGAATGCCTCACCGACCAGTTTGATGGAGGCACTTCCTCCACTGAGAAATGAGGCTCCCTCTTCTCAGGCATGTCAGGTTGACAACCAAGGTTAGCCATCACACTGAGGAAGACACTGGTAATGGAAAGAGCTTCTATGCTGATGGATTGGAAGAATTAATATTATGAACTTGGCCATCCTACACAAAAGTAATCTACATATTCAATGTAATCCCAGTAAAAATTCAAAGGCCACTGGGCATAATGACACAAGCCTTTAATCCCAGCACTCAGGAGGCACTGGCAGACAGAGCTCTGTTAGTTCAAGACCAACCTGATCTACATAGCAAGTTCTAGGACAGCTAGAGCTATATAGTGAGACACTGTCTCAAACCCCCTCTGTGCTGGGTAGTTTTGACAACTTGACACAAGCTAAAGTCATCAGAGAAGTGGGAACCTTAATCAAAGAAATACCTCCATGCTACTGGACTGTAGGTAAGCTGGTAGGACATTTCCTTTCTTTCTTTCTTTCTTTCTTTCTTTCTTTCTTTCTTTCTTTCTTTCTTTCTTAAAGATTTATTATTTTATCTAAGTACACTGTAGCTGTCTTCAGATGCATCAGAAGAGGGCGTCAGATTTCATTATGGATGGTTGTGAGCCACCATGTAGTTGCTGGGATTTGAACTCAGGACCTTTGGAAGAGCAGTCGGTGCTCTTAACCACTGAGCCATTTCTCCAATCCAGGACATTTTCTTAATTGGTGATTAATGGGGGAAGGATCCAGCCCATCATGGGTGGTGCCATTTCTGGGGTGGTGGTTCTGTTTCTATAAGAAACCAGGTTGAGGGCAGGAAAGATGGCTCAGTGGTTAAAAGCATTGACTGCTTTTACAGAGGTCCTGAGTTCAATTCCCAGCAACCACATGGTGGCTCACAATCATCTATAGGGGGATCTGATGCCCTCTTCAGGCAGGCGGATGTATGTGCAGCAGAGCACTCATACACTAAATAAGTAAAATTAAGAAAGAAAGAAAGAAAAGAAAGAAAGAGAGAGAGAGAGAGAGAGAGAGAGAGAGAGAGAGAGAGAGAGACCAGGCTGAGCAAGCCATATGGAGCAAAAGTAAGCAGCCCCACCCCCACCCTTATGGCCTATGTTCCCCTGCTTCCAGGTTCCCACCCTATTTGAGTTCCTGCTCTGATTTCCTTCAATGAACAGTAATTTGGAAGTGTAAGCAAATAAACCGCAATCTGCTTTAGTCATGGTATCTTATCACAGCAATGGTAACCCTGACTAGGACACACCCCCAAAAAAATCCAGGACCATTGTTCACAGGCAGATAAAACAATATATAATTTGTGTGAAAGCAGAAAACAACAACATGTACTCACTAGGAATGCTTTTGTATGTGATGGGGTCTCTCTGTGTGTCCTTGGCTGTCCTGGAACTCACTGTGTAAACCAGGCTGGCTTTAAATTTAGAGATCCTTGGCCGGGTGTGGTGGCATACGCCTTTAATCCCAGCACTCGGGAGGCAGAGGCAGGCGGATTTCTGAGTTCGAGGCCAGCCTGGTCTACAAAGTGAGTTCCAGGACAGCCAGGGCTATATAGAGAAACCTTGTCTTGAAAAAACAAACAAACAAAAAATTAAAAATTAAATTTAGAGATCCGCCTGCCTCTGCCTCTGGACTGCTGAGATTAAAGGTGTGCACCACCACTCCCAGGTCTTGAACCCACCGCTGGAAAAGCGACCAGCTCTAATCTGCAGTATATAGGACTCCAGTAGCCTAGGCAGGAAGATGCACAGTTAACAAGTAGGATCTCAGAAAACTCAAAAGCTTCACAGCAAAGGAGACTGAGTGAAGGGCAGCTCTCAGGACAGGAGAAAACCTTTACAACCCAATTAGGAAAGGGCTCCAGACTAAGCACCAAGTTCTCAAAGGAAGAGATGCAGATGGCGGCTAGGAGACACTTTTTGATTGGGTTTGGTTTGGTTTGGTTTGGTTTGGTTTGGTTTGAGACAGGGTCTCAGATAGCTCTGACTGGCCTTGAACTCACAGACCTGCCTCTGCCTCCTCAGGAGACACTTATAATGTATTTACCATCCTTATCTATTAGGGAAATAAAGATAAAAACCACTTTAAGCTGCCCCTGACAATGGGTAAAGAGACACCTTGCTGGCAATGGTGTTCTTGTATCAGTCAGGGGCAGAGCAGATGGCAGTCCTTTGTTCATCCTAACTTGATGCCTGGCTTGGCCAAAGTTGTCTCTTACCTAGGACTCATCAAAATCAGATCAAATCCAGGCAGCCCATTGAAGGGGGATGAAGACGGAGACCTGCAGGCTGCCATGCCACCCACAGACCTGCCCTCCAGTGCACAGCACAGGTGGGGCATATTTCTCTTTATAGCCCTGGAGTGTTCTGGAACTCACTCTGTAGACCAGGCTGGCCTCAAACTCAGAAGTCTGCCTGCCTCTGCCTCCCAAGTGCTGGGATTAAAGGCGTGCACCACTACCGCCTGGCCCCAAAATCATATTTTTAAAAATTATGAGCATATATATATATGTGAGTGGGTGTGTATGTACTTTGGAGGCCAAAAGTGTCAGATCCTCTGCATGCTGGGAACTGAACTCAGGTCGTCTGGAAGAGTAGCAGCAGGTGCTAATGCTTGCTACATCTCTCTAGCCCAGCAAATAAATGTTTTATAAGGATTATCCATAACATGTGGGTATGGTGGCACATGCTTGTAATCCTAACACTTAGGAGGTGGAGGAAGGAGAATGTGAAGTTCTACTACAAAGCAAGTTAGAAGCTAGCTTGAGCTACATACAAGAGATTCCATCCAAAAGGGGAGGAGAGCTGGTGAAATGGCTTAATGACTAAGAGCATTGGTGGCTGCTCTTGCACAGGGTGTCAGTTTGGTTCCCAGCATCCACATGGTGGCTCACGACCATCTGTATCTCCAGTTCTAGAGGCTCCAATGCCCTCTTCTCACCTCCAGCGATTCCAGTACATATATAGTGCACACTTATGCAAATGTACACACATACACATAAAAACATAAGTATTTTCCAAGATATCAACAAATGTGTAAGCTGAGAAGGTGAATGAATTAAGAAAAAAAGAAAACAGGAAAACTATGTTCGCAGAGCTTCAAAGACTCAGCTTGCAAATATTTTATTTGTATTATGTTTATTTGTGTGTATGTGTGTGTGTTTGATTACACTCATGTCACACCTGTGTGGAGGTCTGAGCTCAGTGCTTTCCATTGTGTAAATCCTAGGGATTGAACTCAGGTCTTCAGGCTTAGCTGTAAGCACATTTACTAACTTACTGACTGAATCATCTTGCTGATCTTTTCTGAGAGAGAGAAAGAGAGTGTGTGTGTGATATCTATGTATGGAAATATATATATAATATTAATATATATAATGAGTTTATAATATAACCTTTTCCCCTTCCCTTTAATTCCTTCAAACCTTCATGTACACCCATCCTTGAGCTCCTTCAAATTCATGACCTCTTTTTTTTTTTTTAACTAATATATTAGAAACACACACACACACACACACACACACACACACGTCAGCTCAGACAATCAACAAGAAGGAGTGAGGCTTAAGAAAGAAAAGACAGGACTGGTGAGATGGTTCAGCAGGTAAGAGCACCCGACTGCTCTTCCGAAGGTGATAAGTTCAAATCCCAGCATCCACATGGTGGCTCACAACCATCCCTAACGAGATCTGGCACCCTCTTCTGGAGTGTCTGAAGACAGCTACAGTGTACTTACATATAATAAATAAATCTTTATTTAAAAAAAAGAAAGAAAGAAAGAAAGAAAGAAAAGACAATTAGATAACACTATAGCAGGACTCCAGCCAGTGTTGAAGCTGAAGCAGGTTTATTTTTTCTAGTCTGCTTTTTTACCACGCTTGGTACATGCAAAGAATAGGATCAGTTCTAGATCAAAGACAAAGTAGTCAAGGAACAAACAAGGCAATAAACAAAGACCCATGGTGACTGTGTCTAGGGGCTTCTCAGGATAACCAAGATACAAGGAATACATTACAGTACTTGGCTGTATTCATCTTGAGCCTGTCCCAGCCTAATGTCAGATTCTTATCTGAGCCTACTCCTTTGTCCTAGCCCAATTCCTGGAAGTGGCCCCAAGAGCTCTCCACATATACATTCCTAAATATAATCTGCTCAGTCTATATGTTACCTGTATATATGCTTTTAGGAATGATCATTTGGTATTGGATGTCCAGCTGTGTGTCCAATTGTCTCTTGATCTTAGAATTCCTTAGTTGACTATTTTTCTTTGTGTAGTGTTGAGGTCTTATGGGATGTGTGTGTGTGTGTGTGTGTGTGTGTGTTTAAATAGTTTCACGTAGTCCAGACTGGCCTCCAACATTTTATGTATCTGATGGTTTGTATATGACTGGCCCAGGGAGTGGCACTATCAAGAGGTGTGGAATAGGTGTGTCACTGTAGGATGGGCTTAAATGCCCTCAACCTAGCTGCATGGAAGCAAGTGTCCTCATAGCAGCCTTCAGATAGAGATGAAGAACTCTCAGCTCTGCCTGTACCATGCATGCCTGCATGCTGTCATGCCTTGATGATACTGGACTGAATCTCTGGACCTGTAAACCAGCTCCAACTAAATGTTTTTTGTAAGAGTTACCTTGGTCATGGTGTCTGTTCACAGCAGTAACACCTTAAGGAAGATAGTTGCCAAGAATGGCCTTGAACTTGTGCTGCTTGTGCCGACAACCCCCTAAAGCCTCAGTTTCAGCGCTTTACATACTCTTGTGAAGCATCATGTGGATGCTGGGAGCCACACCTGGGCTGGTGCTCTTAACCACTGAGCCATCTCTTGAGTAGCCCCTGGTGTGGATATTTGCATTGAGAGTATTAGGCACTGACATGTGGTAGCAGCCTGGCAGTTCAAGAATCTCCTTCAGCACATCAGGCTTTGAACTAGTTTAAAGTCAGTAAGGTAAATCTGTGAGAACCATATCTGGGTAATGGCATGTTTAGGCCCCATTTGGAAATGTATAGATCACATCTCCTCAGTAGAAATAAACACCTGTCATGCTGCGCCTTTGCCATTTGAGGTCTAACATCTGTTTAGCTGTGTCCATTATTAGTCACTCCTTATAATGTGCCCCTTAAATCTCCATAGCTGCCCCTCTTCCCAGTCTTCATGCTCTCTCTGTTTTCCATGGTAGATGCTATGTTGACATTTCTACACTTGGGCTCTGCATTGTTCTAAGAAAAAGTTTAAACTCTTTAGTATAATTTATAATCCCTTATTGCCGGGCATGGTGGCGCACGCCTTTAATCCCAGCACTTGGAAGGCAGAGGCAGGTGGATTTCTGAGTTCGAGGCCAGCCTGGTCTACAAAGTGGCTGGTCTCGAACTCAGAAATCTGCCTGCCTCTGCCTCCAGAGTGCTGGGATTAAAGGTGTGTGTCACCATGCCTGGCTCAAAAGAAACTTGTAAAGGAAAATATTTAATTGGCCTTGAGATTTCAGAGGGTTAGATTCTATGGGCAGAAAAAAAGGTATGACAACAAGGCCACACCTCCTAATCCTTCCCAAATAGTTCCACCAACTAGAGACCATGTAGTCAAGTCTATGAGCCTATGGGGCCATTCTCATTCAAACCACCACATAGAGAGAACTTCCCTCTAGTCTTTTCTTTTTTTTTTTTTTTTTTTTTCCTTGTTCCGGGTCAACCCTGCTCGCTCCTGCCGGCTCTGCTCGCTCCGGCCAGCCCCACTCGCTCCCGGCCGCCCCAGTACGGCCCCCGCTCGTTCCAGCCAGCCCGGCTCGCTCTGATCGGCTCCACTTGCTCCGGTTGGCCCCGCTTGTTCCGGCCGTTCCCGTTTGGCTCCGCTCACTCCGGACAGCCTCACTTGCTCCGGTTGGTCTCTCCAGTCCAAGGATTCATTTCTTATTATTATTCTTTATAAGTATGCTGTAGCTGACTTCAGACGCACCAGAGGAGGGCGTCAGATCTTGTTACGGGTGGTTGTAAGCCACCATGTGGTTGCTGGGATTTGAACTCATCACCTTCGGAAGAGCAGTCGGGTGCTCTAACCCGCTGAGCCATCTCACCAGCCCCTAAGCTTTTCTTGAATAGACCTTTATAAACATGGCTACTATGCCTTAAGATCTTGATTAAAGGCTTGTGCCAATTGGGATCAAAAGTGCGTGTCATACCATTTCAAGATCCAGATCAAAAGCCTGTGTCTTCCAGACTCGAGATTCGGATCAAAGGCACATTCTCTTCCTGCCTCAAAATCTGGATCACAGGTGTGCCCTCCAATTCTGAAATGCAGTTCATTCCAGATATATAGTCAAGTTAATAACCTAGAATATCCATTACAATCTATCCCTTGTCAACTTGGCACACAATCTTATTTCTTTATTTACAAGTGAAAACAATAACTAAGTTATAATAGCACTTAATATAACTACCTCTTATACAACTGCAAATGCATAATAAATTTAGAATAGGTGGCAATGTCCCTTTTTCAAAAGATGGAAGCTTAGCTGGGTGGGATCTTGGTGCAAGATCCCTACTCCCTCAATTTCATGTATTATCTTTAATCTGTTTATCATCTTGAACACGGGATTTAGCTCTACTCCACTTCCTGGTACCCCTTTAATACTTGAACCATACATTTTACATTTTTTTCTGGTACACCTTGTTTCATTTGCAAAACACTCCTCATAAGAGTAAACCACAGGACTGAGTCAATATTAGGCTGTTTTGAGATTTCCTTTGCCAATGCAATTAATCTAAATCTCCTTACCTTAGACTCAGGCAGAGTCTTCAGACAAGGGTAAAAAACAGACACATTCTTCACCATAATATCACAAGAACAAAAATCTAGACAACATACTTAAATTCTTCTCCTTTGAGACCTCTTGAGTCAGGTTTCTACAGCTCAAATAATCCTTATCACCAGTCTTTGATATTCCTACGAGGATGACCCATTAAGCCCCACTTAAAGCAATCTATTGCTTTTCTAATTTAAAATTCCATTATCCACATTCTTTCAAACAAAAGCATGGTCAGGCCCATCAGAGCATGCTCCAGTCCCTGGTACCACCTTCTGTCTTAGTTTGGGTTTTATTGCTGTGACGAAACACCAAAACCATAGAAAGTCTTACAAGAGAAAACATTTAGTTGGGGCTGGCTTGCAGTTTCAGAGGTATAGTCCATTATCATCATGATGGGAAGCATGGCAGCCTAAAAGCAGACATGGTGTGTGAGGAGCTTATCTGAAGCCAGTCAGAATGACACTGGAATTCCACACTGGGTGGAACTTGTGCATAGGAGACCTCAAAGCCTGCCCCCACAGTGACACACATCCTTTCACAAGACCACCCCTCCTCCAATAAGGGCCCACCTCCTCATAGTACCACTTCTCATGGCTAAGCACTCAACATGTGAATCTATCAGGCATAACTATTCAATCCTCCCACAAATCCCCAAAGAAGTCTCAACTGCACAGGTTGATAACCGCATTTATTTTTACTTATGTATGTATGTGCCATGTGTGTATACGCTGTCTGTGTATGTGTGTATGTGCCATGTGTGTGTGGGTGGGTACCGTTGGAGGCCAGGAGAGGGCACCAGATCCCCTGGAGTGGAGTTACTAGTGGCTGAGTCACCTACCATGGGTGCTGGGAAAAGAATTCTGGTCCTCTAGAAGAACACTGATCACTCTTAACTGCTAACCCATCTCTCCATCCCCCTAACTGAATACTTTTTACCCATAGGGGGAAATCTCAATTATTTAGAATCAGAAATGTATTACTTAAAAACAAAACAAACAGTTTTATAGTCAAATTACTTATAGTTCATGGCTTATGGGGAGACATGTAATAATATAAGAGGACTAGACTTTAATCAAGAGAAATTAATTAATGCATACCAAATCGAAAAAGTTTATCTCCTATCAATCACTTAGTATGACATTCTTACAACTTCTGGGATTTGCCTTTTGGGACCTTTGCCAAGTGGGGTGTATGTAACTTTGTACATATGTAACAGAGAAAGCTACTTCAGATGAGGCAGCGTGCATAGGCTTGGAAGGGTCACAGCATGCAGCCACTAGGCTCTGACTTAAAGGATTCTGCGGTGGTGTGGAGGGCTAGAGTATGGAGTGTGCCCCCCAAATCAGGGCCTGCACATCCACGAGGCATGGAAAGGCAGAGAGCAGACTTAGAAAGTCCCCCTGGGCAAGGATAACAGCTTCTAACAAACAGAAGTGAAACTTGACATCATGAAGTCAGCTGCTGAGGCAACACTGAGACTTCAGACCTGTGCCTTGGGCGGGGCCTCCCAGAGGAGTTTCCCTGCTGCTGCAGACTGATGCAAGCCGCCTGCAGGGCCTGCCTCCTCACTGTTCCCCAGGAAACTTTTAATTGCTTTATTATCTTACTCTCAACTTTTTCTCCTTTCTAACAGCAAATGAAAATTATAGTCCTTCAAAAGTTTGTGACCTGTGGCTCTCCACCTGCCTCCAATTAGAATCGAAACTTTGAGTGGCAAATATGTTTGTAATATTCCTAAGCTCTGGGGAAGGAGCAGCCTTTAGCAAGCAGAAGGCCTTTGGAGAGTCCCAAGTCTCTTCCCCAGCTGCGGTCCTGTCTGGCTGATGCCATAAATTTCAGGTTGCTGCCTGAAGGCCCTTGCTGAGAGGGGTCAGAAGGTCACAAAGTACCAGGGAAAGCCAGAAACTTTCTAAAGCCAAGGTCTCCTTCAGAAAGTTCAGTCAGGCTGTGGACAGTCAGAAGGAACAAAAGTAAAAAAATAAAAACTAAACTAAACTAGGCACACATTGTTTCAGACTGTTGACTGTTACCAGTTAGTAACTTTCTCCAAAGAGAAAAGTATTTATAAACTAACCAGTCAAACCATTCTGGAAGTACACAGGAATACAAACATCTGTTGTCTTTCTCTAAACAAGAACAGAAATATGACATGAACAATCTGCTTCCTCCAAAATTTAAGGAGAGTCTCTGTGACCAAGATTACTGATTTGCTACCGGTAATAAGCCTGGTAAAAGCATGTCCCAAGAGCCCCTGCTTAGACGCTGCTCACAATAGCGTGCAAAGACTAGGCTGAAGAGCTCATGAGTGCAGATGCTGCCCTTTGATCTATGCATGAGGACTTCCAGAGCATAGATATTCACAGTGGCCAGAAGACTAAAGCTGTACTTTGAGAAAAAGAAATTTTGTGGATAAAGTCAATCTCTAAGAAAAACATGACAGCGATCATCTGTTTCTGTAACTGAAAAGTCAGGGCAAGGCCATGATGGTGGCACACACCTTTAGTCTCAGAACTCAAGAGACAGAGGCAGGTGATTCTCTTGTGAGTTCAAAGCTAGCAGGGTCTACACAGCAAGATCCAAGCCAGCCGAGGCTATGTAATATGACCCCATCTCAAAACAACAGCAGCAGCAGTAGCAAACGAAGTCAGGACACCACATAGGAACGGGGATTGTGTGTGTGTGTGGGGGGGGGTGCACAATTTAGCTGCCATCTCCGAGAAGATATCTCCCCAAGTGGAACAGGTAGCATATATCTTTATCTTCCACTGCAGAGCCTGTGAGTTAGGGTGATGAGGACATTTTGGAAGAAGACAGTGGAGGCTTTTGTACAACTTTATGGATGTGATTGGTTCCACTGGATTGGTATAAGTGGAAAATGATTATATCATATATATTTACAATTTAAAATAAAATTTATTAATAGAGAGGAAGAAGAGAATTTAAGTAACATGAATAGGTATCTGTGGGATTTGTGGACATGTTTGGGGAGGTTTTCTTCCCCATAGTTAAATTGTGCTTTGTAAAAAATGTAAATAAACGACATAAAATGTCATCTTCTGTGTTGCTGTGACATTTGAATCTTCCCTAGCTCTCTAAAAGGAGTGATTCCAGAGGAGAAGCAAATGGGGATTTATTAAAACAAAACAAAACAACCCCTCAGTACTTGTTTATATTTAGTCTGATGGATGCTTTTCTTCAAAGATTAGTTTTCATTATTTAATCTTCCAAAAAAATTTGTTATGTGATTGAACATTTTGCCTGTATGTATGTATGTATGTATGTATGCATGCATGTATATATGTGCACCATGAGTGTGTCTGGTGCCTGAGAAGGTCAGAAGAGAGCATCAGATCCCCTGGACTTAGAGTTATGAATGGTTATGAGCCACTATGTGGGTGCTAGTAGCCAAATGTGGGTTCTCTAACTGCTGAGCCATTTCTCCAGTCCTGATTGTCATCTTTATTGGGCATTTGGGCATTCAATCTGTGATGTCCAAAATGTGCTCAGCAGAGGGCAGACTGCAGCAACTGCCTGACCTGTAGAATGTGGCATTTGTGAGATTAGGGGTAGGTGGGAGTTGACAGAACCCTAAAAGGCAGAGAAGATGGCTTCTCTATCCTCCCAGCATGAAGATGCTGTTAAATGGTTCTCACCAGACTCTTATTCCTAAGTGTGCTGACACAGAACAGGAACAATAATGTCTTTCTGCTCGAGTGCTGAGGAAGCTTACACTTAAAGAAGGTGGCACGTGGGAAGGCACTTGCCCAGCACACATGGGCTGTGGGTTTACTCCTCAGCATCACGTACCAGCACAGACCACAGGGGACATGATATAAAAGCCAAAAAGTCAGAGAGACGACAACTCTGTAGCCTTGGGCCCTTTACCGTGGACGAAGGATGGCGCTTCCGGGCTTGGCAGAGGAAGTTAGCACTGGAAGAGCTGGCACTTCCTGTTGCTTTGTGTACAGAAATATAGCACCTCAGAGTGGCATTGTTCACATCTTATTCATCTAGAATGGCAGCAAATTAATATGGAAGAAAGACAAGAAAGCAAGAGAGGAGGGAGGGAGAACCGAGAACCATGGCTGGGAAGATTCCGGATGTGCTCTTTTTATTGTTAGCTTTTCAAGACAGGGTTTCTCTGCCCACCCCTGCCTCTCAGTGCTGGACTTAAAGGCATGCCTCATCACCACTACCTGGCTAGATGGGCTCATTCTATAGGTGATAAAAACACGTAGAGGCCACTGGGAAAGGCGGAGGGAGGCTGAGGGGAAAATACGATTGGCTAGGGGAATGGCTGATGAATTCAGGAGGGATTAGCTGGGCGTGGTGGCACACACGCCTTTAATTCCAGCACTCAGGAGGCAGAGGCAAGTGGTTCTCTGTGAGTTAGAGGCTAGCCTGGTCTACAAAGTGAGTCCAGGAAAACCAGGAACACACAAAGAAAAATAAAACAAAAATTGAGGAGGGATTCTGAAGGTCTTCCTACCAGACTTGGTAGGAAGAAATACAATTTTTTCTTCTCTCTAGAGGCAGGGCAGTCCCTCCTCAGAGGAAAAGGAGGAGGGGTGGAGGGAAGGGCTGTATGAGGGGGAACTGAGAAGAGGGGGAGGCTACAACCAGGGTGTAAAGTGAATAAATAAATTAAAGGGAGGGAATCCACTAGAGAGACAAAAGTCTCTACGAAAGCTACCCTCTAACATTTCATTCTTTAGTGCCCTGGATATGGAAAACCTCCTGTGTGCTGATGACACCACACTAGGGAAAAGAAGTAAGAGATGTGGGCTGTGTGCATGTCACTTTGCATTGTAACAAATTTCCAGGAACTTCCCACCCTAGAATAAGACAAACTGATGATCTCGAAGTTCTAAGACAGAGGCTGACATGGTTCTCATTACAACAAAATCAAGGAGTCTGCAGAGTCCCTCTCCTGCAAAACCAAGGCACTTGGGTAGAATTCCTCACCAGGCTCTCAGGTAGAATCCGTCGTCTCTTCTAGAGCCTCACCCTCCTTGGCTGTCACTTCTCCATTTTTAATGCATCTGTTTGCCCACTTCTTCTACTTTTGTATGTTTAGCATCCTTGTGACTCACTGGCCCAGCCGGGTAATCCAGAAACCCCCAACCTGAAGGTCATGTGACAGACAGCAACAATTCCATCTGCAACTGCTATTCTCCCCTGTCATGTGACATAACACATGACCTGTGGGGTTTGTATGTAGATCTCTTTAAAGGAGGAACATCGTTCCTCACAGCACAAAGTGAGCTCCATGTGCTATAGTTGCCACTAGCTATGTGTCAACTAGGTTTGAACGAGTAATTGGCAGTGACTGTGCTATAGATATGAGTAATAGATAGAAAGGGATAATCGTAGCTTGTGGCTAAGTTGGACCTCCAGCCTGGGGAAGGAAGAATGATTGCTCAAGTCATGTCAATCTGTTGCTTCTCTCCTCTGCAGTGTGAAGAAACAAAGCATGTAGTTTTATGTCCAGGGTGCTCTGGTGGGTGGACCTACCAGCATCTCTACCTGGAGGCAAATTCCAAACTCGCCATAGCCTTGCTGTGAACGGGCAGATGTTCGCTCTCCTGGGTCTCCATGTAGAGAAGGAGCTGGGAGTCTCTGTTATTAACATAGACTTAGGGGGGGTCAGGACCCCCCCACACACACACACACATAGGTGGAGAGTGGGCCAGAGAGCAACCATAGGGTTTATTATTATACTCTTTCGAGATGAAGAAAGCAAACCTGTCAGGGGCCAGCCCAGCACCTCTTTTTTCTTGGTTTTTCTTGGTTGGGGAAGAACATCAGTGGTGGAAGACTTGGTCTTGTGAGATATTTAGGGTTGCTGTTTAGCAATAAAACATTTATCTATTAAGAGTCTAAGTCACTTTGCTATGGTAGCTGACCTGCCTGAGCTCCTTTGAGGCCAGAGACAGCAGTCTCATTGTTTTAGCACCTCATTGTAAAACAGCAGGGAATTAAGTAAAGGATTAATTGCTACAGCCTTGTCTCTTCAGATGTCTCTTGTCTGTTAGGCTAGGGGGAAGTTTGGAGCACTAAACTCCTATTGAACCAGGATTAGAGAGTCACACACACTCAGAAGGAAAACTTTTACACAGGCAAATATGGATAAACTCACATAAACTCATATACAGATTCATGCTTATATATTCATACATTTCCATTCAAACCAGTTGGGCTCAGCTTACATACTTAGCTCATAGTTACATACTTACACACACACACACACACACACACACACACACACACACACACACATCCATATTTACAAATGTATATCTAGCAAAGGACAAAGCACCAGTGAAGAAAGAATTCATTCATTCTAGATGAAAAATGAACTCCAGTCTTTATTGTATAGAGGTGGGGAGGAGCTTCAATTCTTTTATTGCTAAATGAGTTAAACACAAGCCTGTAAGAAGAAAGCTTTGTCCTCTTTAATAAAACTAAGCCTGCCTTGCTATTAAGAAAAGACCTGCCTGGCGGTGGTGGCACATGCCTTTAATCCCGGCACTTGGGAGGCAGAGGTAGGCAGATTTCTGAGTTTGAGGCCAGCCTGGTCTACAAAGTGAGTTCCAGGACAGCCAGGGCTATACAGAGCAACCCTGCCTCAAAAACAAAACAAAACAAAAACAAACAAACAAAGAGAAAAGAGAAGAGAAGAAAAGAGAAGAGAAGAGAAGAGAAGAGAAGAGAAGAGAAGAGAAGAGAAGAGAAGAGAAAGAAAAAGTAAAGAAAAGAAAAGAAAAGAAAAGAAAAGAAAAGAAAAGAAAAGAAAAGAAAAGAAAAGAACTGTTCCATCCCATGGTAAGGAGAAGCCTGCCTACTCCTTCTACTTCTTTACACCTTCTTCTTTCCTCTTTCCCTCTGCATTCTGCACATTGCTCTCTTAATTTTTTAAAGTTGCCTTATAATTTCTAAGTTATTCCACTCTGCATTCTCCTTCTAATCTTGCTCTCTCCTCCTGCTCTGATGTAACAATGCTCTTCTTCCCAATGCCTTACTCCCAATGCTATGTAATCATTTCTAGTCCTTTTGTACCTCTTTTGGGAGAAGAGATCATATGGTTTTCCCAGGCAGCCCCCCCCCCTTTTAAACAAAAGTTCACTAGAAGATCAAACATAAATTCAAATCATAACCTGAATAAGAAGTTTACAACAAAGAATGTTTACATACATATTTATTAAGAGTAATTATCTGGCTAAACATTTATCATCTGTCACTAACTCTACAGGTTCATGGAGAGTTAAAGACCATAGCTAAGTTATCATTGAAGTTTTGTATAGGCAAACCCAGTCAATATTTTATCTTCTGTCAGTGCACCTATAATAAATCGTTAGTTCCATTTTTATTACATTTGGTTAATTGTTTTTACAATCTTGGAGTGTGGTCTAAGTTGTAAATGCCTACTTGCTATCTCAGAAGCAATTAACTCATGACACTTGAAGAATGGCAGAGTTCTCAATGCAGTTTGACATCAGAAAGGACTTAATAGCAGTTCTATTATAAAAGAGCTGAATAATTAGTAATATAATTTTAGAAATTCTTATAAGATCATCATTAAGAATTAAGAAATCAGCCGGGCGTGGTGGCGCACACCTTTAATCCCAGCACTCAGGAGGCAGAGGCAGGCGGATTTCTGAGTTCGCGGCCAGCCTGGTCTACAAAGTGAATTCCAGGACAGCCAGGGCTATACAGAGAAACCCTGTCTCGAAAAAAACAAACAAACAAAAAAAAACCCAAAAAAGAATTAAGAAATCATCTATTTGTCTATATAGCATCACTACAAGACAGCACATCTTAGGAATACCTAGAGATTGTTATATATATTTAATAATGGGAGGGGCTGGAGAGATGGCTCAGTGGTTAAGAGCACTGAGTGGTCTTCCAGAGATCCTGAGTTCAAATCCCAGCAACCACATGGTGGCTCACTACTATCTGTAATGAGATCTGACGCCCTCTTCCGGTGTGTCTAAAGACAGCTAAGGTGTACTCATATATAATATATAAATAAATCTTTTTAAAAAGAATAACAGGAAAAGCATATTAATAGCAGGACTCTTTCCTAAAATGAAATTTCCTTGGCCTTGCCTGAAGAAGCAAATCTGTCATTAACTTTATAGTCCAAGGCAGAACCATCTCAGGAACTAGTTTTTACTATCTCCTTGGTGGCTCCTTGGCACAAAACCTACAGAGATTGAGAAACTTGCATACCATTACCTGACTAGTAAGCTGAACTTAGATAAATTTATTGATTTAAGATTTTTATTAAATTTACATTATTTGTGTTGGGTAGAGGTGGTGTATGCATGTGCCTCTTTGTGCATCTGGAAAACAAAGAGTATAACTTGCAGGAGTCAGTCCTTCCAACATGTGAGTCCTTCCAACATGTGAGTCCTGGGGAACCTCAGTCAGGTCATGAGGCTTTGTAGAAGACACTTCTGCCTTCTCAACCATCTTACCAACCTGAAATGTGTATTGTGTGCCAGGCTCCAGCCTCAACATGAGTTGGGGTCTTCATGGACTAGGGATACCTGGTAAGTGAATAAGAAAACACATGAGTGAGATACACGCTGACAGGCTTTTTCTTTTTTTGCCGTGAGAGCTTTCTAAACTCAGCAGTCAGAAATGTCCGTATAGACTTGACTCAGCCTCAGTCTTTTATTGAAATCATAGGAGGAAGCTGGGTTTCAGAGTTCATATGAGGGCGGCAAATGCTTCTCTGTTTTGACAACATCTTCTTGTGATACAGAGTAGAACAAATTTAGAACAAAAAAAGGGAACCATACAATCTCAAATATAAAAGTTTTGTAGCAAGCACTTTTTTTTTATATCTCCAGACCACCAGTCTCCTGTGAAGCTGGGGGCAGCAGTATTTTGGTTACAAAGTCAGTATCTTTCAGACATGTGTGAGACAGTATGGTTTCATAAAAGGACAAACATGAGGTCATACTGCTGACCCTGTAGTCTTTGGATCTCCAATCCGGGTCAAACATCCAGGACCCCATCTCTCTGTCTATAAAAACATCCTTACCTAACCTTTATGGAGAATTCCTAGGGGGCTGCCACCATCATCCCACAAACCAAGGAATCCATTGTTGACTTTCTGGGAAATATCTGTATGTTATTTCATCATCAGTTTTATAATAAAAAATGTACTATTTTAATTATACATAATTGAGACCAAGACTGGGGGAACAACTGCAGATTTATTCATCTCTGCCTGCGGCTCTAGGTTTTTTTCATTTCCACCTCAAGTAAGTAACCATAGCATACATTTCTCTTGAACTCATGAACAGCTTTCACTTTAATATTGTTGGTGACATCTAGTTCCTGGATATCAAGGGGGGGTCCTACTAGGTCTTGCCAGGTCACCAGTTTAGTCAAGGAAGGAGGAAAGAAAAGGAACAGTAAATAGATAAGGAGAATGGAAAGCCCTAAGAATAGTTACAGAAATGACATCCTGAGGTGCTTGTGCCCAAGAAGCAGGCCTTGGGGCCTCTCGGTACTCATACTGGGGCCCACAAGAGGCCCTTGCCTTGTGCTCTGAAGCACGGTACCCACGGTAGATTTTCCTCCCTTGTCATCATGGGTCTCAAGCATCTCGAGCGTAACGTGGGGTGTCTCCAACAATATGACTCTGCCATTATATTGGACTATACAGATTTAAAGCTCCGTAGTAATTTTTGTGGCTTCAGTTTAAATTATATGACATGGGCTGGAGAGATAGCTCAGTGGTTAAGAGCTCTGACTGCTCTTCCAGAGGTCCTGAGTTCAATTTCCAGCAACCACATGGTATCTCACAGCCATCTGTAATGGGATCCGATGCCCTCTTCCAGTGTGTCTGAACACGGCTAAGGTGTACTCATGTAAATAAAATAAATCTTAAAAAAATTATATGACATGTTATTAGGCAATTCAATATAGTAGTATAAGTGTGGGCTTAAAGCGTGGCAGAGGCCACAGAGGAGCTAGTGATAGTGTAGAAAGCTGGTAGCACATGGGTCATAGATAGATGTTGAACAAATGAGGAAGGTGGAAATCATCGGAGAGAAAATGTACTTTTGGCTTAGATGGAAGGAGGTGCCAGTCACAGATAATGAAGGCAAGGAATATTGTGAGCACCATTGGATGATTTTAATGGAAGGGCAACGTAGGCATGATCTCATGACCCTGAACATTTCACTTGACCTGTCCACACTCCTTTCCTTCTTCCTGAAACGGAAGCAAATACTATGCCTGTGGAGTTCTTGGGAGATTGAAATGAAATGTCCAGTGGAAACTCATTCCACAGACCCCAAAGTAATGTGGAAAAGATTATAACGTAACTTTTCAGTTACAAAAACTAAATGAGACAGCTGTCTTGTCACTCAGCTGGTCCCTCTCCCTTGGTGAAGAATCCCTAAATTAAGCACTGCGCTAAGAGAATCAGCACCTTGGATAGCGGCATCTCAGGCTGACCTGCTCATCTGTATCAATTTCTGTTGGAGGACTAGAGAATTAGCCTTGAGAAATAAAATGGGATTGCAGAAGGGCTTATATGGGCACTGTGGGTGTTTTATGACAGACTTTCTGGCGTGTGGAGACACAACACACACACACACACACACACACACACACACACACACACACCTATACTCACCCCAGAAAAGGAACCCACAATAGACTTAAAGTAAGTCTTGCACCAAAATCGGATTTGATGAGCCAACATTTTTTGGGTTTTTTTGTTTTTTAAAATGAGATTACAAACAGGAGTACGGATAAGGGTATTGTGTATAGGAACATGGATAATTCCAAAAGCAGCTGCATTGTGGAAAAGCCCACCCCAATACCAGTAATGACTCACAAACGCTGCAACCCCGGAGCTCTCTGCACAGCTTGCAGGCAGCTGGACATTCCAAGAATCTCTTCTCACAGACAAACATCTTCTCAGCTTGCCTGATCAGAGTGGATCACTCCTTTCATGAACTGGTAAAGGGTCTTTGAGAATCTTTCAAATTTCTGCTCTCTCAGACATGAGACCTTTTGTTTACCTCCTGAGTCTCACAATCTCCCCAACCCCCAGGGAGAGTGTTTGTTTTTTTAAAGATTTTATTTATTTATTATATGTAAGTACAGTGTAGCTGACTTCAGACACTCCAGAAAAGGGCGTCAGATCTCGTTACAGATGGTTGTGAGCCACCATGTTGTTGCTGGGATTTGAACTCATGACCTTGGGAAGAGCAGTCAGTGCTCTTACCCGCTGAGCCATCTCACCAGCTCGGGAGTGTTTCAATTACAGAAAAACCGCTGTACATCAGGACCACCTGGCAGGACATTGTAACTCAGTCATATAAGTGCCACTTAAGGAACTGGGTCCTTCTATTGGACACGTATCAGTATTCAACTAGCCAAGAAACATCTTGCCTAACCTGACTCAAGGCTTTAAACTTGACTTAACTGACAGCTGTGACGGATAGACCTCAGGATCTGAGCGTTCAGGACCCAAGACAAAGCCAACAAGGTGAAGAATAAAGGCAGAAGACATTTTAGAGGCAGGCTGAGAAGACTCGGGTGTATTTTCTAGCATCGTCCAGCAGGTGGCAGGAGAGATCAAGGATGAGAGAGCACAGCGGCCAGCTCAAAGCATCTGCCTGGATTTGTGAGCAGAAGGGCTTGCTTCCTTTCATCACCACAGGAGAGCCCTAGGTATTAGGACGCAAACTTAGAGAAGGTGCTACCTACTCCCAAACATGCCCCTCACACAAATCATTACTTTATGATTATTTACCTTGGTAGGAGCTTGATATAAAACTGGGTCCGTGGAACGTGAGCAGAGTGTGTCTGCCCCAACAGATGGAAGCAGTGAATGCATCAATGCATCGTAGAGGCCTGTGACTGGCCACCTTCACCTCCATGAAGGCAACAGGGCCTGATGGTTGCTTGGAGGGATGAGGTCCTTGGGGCCCCCTATTCCTTGACAATGGCAAAGGGCTTTCCTGACTCAATCTTGCCAGTTTGTGATGATCATATCTTCTGGAGCTTGTCCCAATTCTCCTGTGCTCTCCTCACTACCTGGAAAGGACAGGTGATAGCAGAAGTGCAAGGTGAGTCAAAAAGCCCACGACTGGGAAATGACGGCCGCAATCCGTGGCTCAGGAGGGCGGAGCTAAGTGGATGACACGAACAGTACACAGACCAAGGCACTGAAACCCAAAGGAGCTGATGGCTGGGGTGAATGCAGATGTGACCACGGAGAAGGTACAACAAGAAGAGGGTGGCTGAGGAGCACAGTTCCCAGTGGCCTTTTAGGACCATCATGTTCAGAGACTCCACCCAGCTCAGGGGCAGAAGGCCACACATCGCTGTTTCAAGGACTGACAGCACAGAGTGCCCCAGAGCTGTGTAGCTTCAAGGAGTCCCTGGCTGGATTCCGTCAGGGACTGGGAAGGACTCAGAGCCTCGGGGTTGTGGAAATGGAGGTTAGTGCCATGTTTTCGTCATGTTTTATTATTGGTTTACAATGCTGGGATCGAACCCAGGGCATCATGCATGCTCGGGAAGCATCCTCACAGAGCGACAGCCACAGGGACCCACTGTGAGATAGAGTCACATGGTGCGTGACCTAGACTTAAACGCCTGTGTTCAAGTGATCCTCCTACCTCTGTCTCCCAAGTCACATGCCACCACAGGTGTGCCCAAGGCACCCAGTCAGATTGTTTCTTCTAGACAGCCCCTCCTCCCACCCACCCCCACCACCCTATCCCATTCCCATCCCTACCCCACTCCCACCCCACCCCCTGATCCCTATGTCAGGTTAAGGGGCACAGGTGTTTATGCTCTGCAGCTGGGCCATTCTATGTTTGGGAAATGGGATGAAACCCATAAAGCCCTTTCTTGTCTCTGCTGGATCTGGGAAGGACTATTCAAGTTTAGCCCTTCCTCAGAACTTACTACACCCTTCAGAACTCTGCCAGAAACCGTGTGCCGGCTGTCTAGGATGTCCTGACTTTGCGGATGAAGAAGCCAATGGCCTCTTTGCTTAGATTGGCCATGCTCACCCAGCCAGGCCCATATAGCTTCAGCTTCAAGTTTCCATGTGGGGAGCACTCCCTGTGGAAGCTCTTTCCTGGAAGCTGAGACTGGGAAAGCCTGGACACACACCGCAGCAGCCTCCCCTGTCCTTAGGAGAAAGGAACCGCATTCCACAGAGACAAGGAGAAAAGAAGGGCAGTGAGCTCTGGGTTCCAGCCCCCTCTCAGGCTGTTCCACCCTCACCTCCCCGTTTACACAAGACACAAACTTCCTGGGTTTAGATACCAGCAAGAGGTCTATGAGTAAAAGCATTTGCCATTTAAGTTCAATTCTCTCTTTAACACTTTTTAAATTATGTATATCAGTGTTCTGCCTGCATGTATGTCTATGTCAGGATGTCAGGATTTGGAGTTATAGACACTTGTAAATTAGCATGTAGGTGCTGGGATTTGAACCCAGGTCCTCTGGAAAGACAGCCAGTGCTCTTAACCACTGAGCCATCTCTCCAAACCTTTGAGTTCAATGATCAGAATCCATGTGTCCTAGTTAGGTTTCTACGCTGTGACAGACATTGTAACTAAGAACACCATTCATAGGGAAGAGTTATTTCATTTTACAACTTTTGGGTCACACTCACATTACTGATATATATATTAGTTTAAACTTGTAAAACTCCAGTCATGGACTAAACTGGCTGGAGCAGGTTCTGTCTCTTGCTGCCCAAGATTTCCCAATGTTCGTGGGTCTGGAAGAAAGAGTTCTGCCTACTGTGTCCATGGACAGGCGCCAGCCCGGTGACCCAGAGTAATGTAGGCCCATTCACTTGCGGTTGCCTCCTACAACTTAGCACTGCCCTCTCCCCTGGAGCCCACCTCAGACTGCCAGAGATTCTTTTCAAACAAAGGTTTCTACTGCGGTTTGAATGTGAAATGCACCCCCCACAGGTTCTTGTATTTGCAGATCTGAGAGTTGATACAAGAAGGCGGGCCACTCCCCAAGAGAGCACTGAATCCTTCTGTCCAGGAAGTGAACAGGGCTTCAGACTGAGACCAAAGTGCCACTCCCAAGGTGAAGTGGGCAGGAGGCCATTTGCCTCGCCCGCGCCCCACCACACACCCATCCCCCTTGCCGCTGTGCCTCTCTGATGCTGCTGAGAGTCTGTCACGGGTGGTGATAAACCGGTGCACCTCGCGGCCTCCCGAATTCAGCTTCTGGAGACAATCCACTCGCTCGCTAGAGACAGGGAGCTTTCCCCACGAGGTCCAAACTGTCCTTACTCACAGTTCATTCCAAGCCCTAACGCAGCCCCAATAAACCAGTCTGCCCTTCACCACCCAGAAGAGAAAAGGCCCTTCCTAGCGCAAGGGTGGGAATGTTAAGGCTGGGGAACAACAGCGAATTTGCTGTGGAGTGCTGTGTTCCTAAAAAGCCGTGGGAAACCTCACACAGATGGGCGACTGAGCTCTCCAAGGTCCCCTCTGCTGGCTTTTCTACCCAGACACCTCTGGGTCTTACAAACCAGGTGCTCCACATATACCTGGGATCCGCTGTGACACACACACACACACACACACACACACACACACACACACCGGCCCCAACACCTGTGACCTTGTTAGCAACTGAATTTACCTTCCACAGATTTGGAACTAACGGCTGGCATGGCAGTGGTGGGGCAGACAAAGAGTCGGGGAGATATGAGGCCTCCAAGGTGGATTAACAAGAGGCAGGTCAGACTTTCAAACGGAGATCTTTCGGCAAGCAACCCTTCAACTGTGAGTTGCTAGTTAGTTAAAAATGAACCCAAAGGGCATCTGGGGCCTTAAAGTGGCCACAAAGCTAAAGGGCAAACTGGTGACAGTAAACATAATTAGCTGACCCTTCCTGGCCCAAAGCTAACACAAACTTAAAGGAAATAAAGTCTGTCAGCTATCTGCTATCTCAAAGGCCCCTCCTGAGTTGGGGCCAGCCTTAACTCCTGCAAAGTTAAACCCACAGTACTTGAATGCAATTAATTATTTCTTCCTCAGTTGGCTCGAGGAGACGGAGCATGTTTGTGACCCCCACCCCTACCCCCAGGCTCACATGAGCCCCAGCAGGACAGGTGTCGTGTCCGCCTCAGCAAAAGCTTCAATGCAGAGACCGGAGGAAACTGGTTTTCCATCTTCTCCTGCTCAGCAGCCTTGTACTTTCTGGAGAAACATTCGAGTCTGCTGTTGGAGCGATTTCATTAAAAAGCCCCTTTAGTCTTTCTTCTGGACTCTTTGGGATTTTTTGTCTGAGAAGGTGCTGCGGGTGTGTGTGTGGGGAGTCCTCCATGATCTTAGGTCACCTCACCTGAGGACCCAGTTTGATCATTCAGTAAGGATAGTACTTTTCACCCTGGGTAAACTTGAACCCAGCTCTGTTTTCACGCTCAGCCTCACGGCTCCCCACTGCCCTGTACAGCCTACACCCCAGCCCGCCCACACATCTCGCCCACACATCTGCACCCTTGCCTTGTGAACATCTGGCATAAGAACATCAAATGTTTCATAAACTTGAGTCCAGCCACAGCATCTCAACCTTGAAGGGACAGACACTTAAAAGGGTCTTACTGTCCAGATACTTTTAAAATTTGAGGCTTGCAACCATCCTGTCACCAGGAATGAACTGCAGAGTGACTTCCCATTTTCCAAGAGTGGCAACAGGATAGACACTGGTGACTGAGGTTGGAAGACAGGCCTGATTTCCTCAGCTGACCAGGTAAGCACGCAGAGGTGTGACTTACAGAACCCCATGGCTTCTGTGGTGTGTCCAATTCTGTTCTCATGCATTTGCAAATGTGAAAGTGAGGAGCCACTGCGGGAGGGGCAGGAGGCAGGGAGCTGAGGTGGCTGAAAGGACCTGGGGACCACTTGCCCAGGCACACACTCCAGGGCAGAAAAAGCCTGAGGCAGGAAGGAGATATTGCAAGCATCTTAAAGTGCAGTCCTTTGCTCTTGGATTTCTCACTTCTCTGGGTCTGTATCCTTTGGGGGCTTTCCAGGCCCAAGCTGGTTTGGGTTTTTTGTTTGTTTGTTTGTTTGTTTTTTTTCCCCTCTCAGCTTCCCCTGACTGAGGCACACAGCTTTTCTGAACTTCCACGTTGATTTCACGATTCTTCTGGGAGTAGCTCTCTACTTCTCCCAAGGTCATCCATCACCGAGTGCCCGCTTTCTCACTTTTCCACCCTCTACGGAATTCTCTCTGCTTATCCAATTATCCTCAGGTGTGAAAGAGGAATAAAAAATAAATAAATAATAATTTAAAAAAAAACATGAAAAAGTGTGTGACTATAGTCTAACTATTCATTTCTTTTTAAAACATTTATTTGCTTTTTATTTTATGTCTACGAGTGCTTGTTTGAACTCATGTAAGTGCCTTCAAAAGGTACCCAGTACCCGCAGAGGAGAGCATTGTATCTCCAAAAACTGGAGTTATAGATGGTTGTAAGCCACCGTGTCACCATGTGGGTGCTTGGAACTGAGCCTGGGTCCTCAGTGCTCTTAACCACTGAGCTATATCTCTCTGGCCTCATATTGTTTAGTGTTTGTTAGTTTTGCTTGAGACAGAGTCTCAGTATGTATCCCTGGCTGCCTGGAACTCTCTACGTAGATTAAGCTAACCTTGGACGTTACAGAGTGACGGTGAAACTGTCACTGCCTCCCAAGCGTTGAGATTAAAGGCATGCATCACCACACCCAGCTTGCTTTATAAAGAGAGTTTTCATTTTTGTTTTGAAATTATGACATAATTACAACTTTTTCCATTTCCTCCAAACTCTGCCATATACCCCACCTTTCTATCTTTCAAATTCATGGCCTCTTTTAAAATAACTGTTATTACATGCATATATGCATATATATTCTTTGTTTGTTTGTTTTGTTTTGTTTGTTTGTTTTCCAAACAGGGTTTCTCTGTGTAGCTCTGGCTGTCCTGGAACTCACTTGGTAGACCAGGCTGGCCTCGAACTCAGAAATCCATCTGCCTCTGCCTCCCGAGTGCTGGGATTAAAGGCGTGCGCCACCACACCCGGCTGCATATATGCATATATATTCTTAAATATGACCTTCTCGGTCTGTATGAGGTCACCTGCATGCATGTTTTCAGAGCTGACCATTTGGTTCTGTACAGTGCTCTTCCCTGGAGAGGGCCACTCTCCTGCTCTCAGATTTCTTCAGTGGCCTGCAGTTTATTAGGGTTAATGCCACGTTGGCATTTGTGTTTGTGTCTCCCAGTTCAGTTCGTGCTTAGGCACCATGTTGGTGAGACATTATGGCTATGGTTTTAGTTTTTCATGTGATTTCTTTTCTGTTGGATTTCTGTGCAGTTAAACACTCAGTGGATTTCATCTGAACTAAGGAACCCAGAAGACTCTAGGGAAATTGTCTGCTCCTTAGTTTATTTTTTGTTCGATTCCTTATAAAATATCATCCTTGAATTTAATAATTATGTTTATTTAGAAGACAGAGTATCTGTGCATAGGAGGATAACAAAACGTCTGACAGCATCAAGGATGGAAAGGGTAAACACCTACGGTCACACACTGCTAGATGGAAAGCGTCCAAATCTCTCTGCATGGATTGGGCTTTGGCCAGACACATTCTACAGTCCCCCTTGGGTGAGCGAGGGTCCTGATCACAAAGTATCCCAGGGCTGTGTGATGTCAAAGGGAAGCTTCCTGCTTATCAGAGGTTTGAGGAGTCTTCCAGACACACTGTCTCCAGGCTCTGGACCTTTTCCTCTACTAACTGCTGACAGCGAGATGTGTCCAGAGTTATACCTTAACTAGACAGAGCCTGTTAGAGCCTCTGCTGATCACACAGATGTGTAGGTTGAAGAATGACAAGAGGAGAACAACCTGGGAGATAAGTAGTCTAGGGGTTCTGGTCATCTACCCTACCTGGACTGGGGGCATAGCTCACCAGTGCAACACCTACCTACCTGGCAGGTTTGAAGTCCTGAGTTCCATCTCCAACACACACACACACACACACACCACCACCACCACCACTACCAACAACAACAACAACAACAACAACATCAACTGCACATATGCCAAGGCAAGTCCTATTCAATACCCCATTTCTCTCCCATGAGTCCTCTAACAGCCCTCTGGCGCTCTCTCTCTCTCTCTCTCTCTCTCCCCCCTTCATTCCCCTGCTCTGTGTTATGCTGTGAGTTATGAAGCTGCGCAGTCCACTATAGGATGCAGCAGAACTGAGCGAAGTCATCAGAGAATACAACTAGCCAGAAGAGCAGACGGAGCTCAGGGTGGCAGTGTGACCCCTCGATCCCAGCATGGGGCATGTGGAAGCCAATCTGGTTTGCAGAGTGAGTTCCAAGCCAGGCTGGGCTACATAGTTAGATTTTTTCCCCCCAGACAGGTGGCAGATCTGTACAAAATGGGGGAATTGTATATAAACTGCCTCGCTAAAGGTGACTTCCATAGCTCACATGACTTCTGGACAGACAGTGAGCTGCTGACCAGTACAGTCTGGGTCAAGGTAGGAATGGATCAGGGTGGATGTGTAAGAACTGAGGAAACTGGCCCAGGGGTCCAGGTGAGGGGAACCCCAGTCTGGAGAATGGGGTGCTACCCACATACTCCCATTGCCTTAATACTTTGCCTCAGTTTAGGTCCAGTGTAATGATTCAGCCAGCCTTGCATCTAAAACCACGAGCCAGGAAACTCCTCTTTCCAATTATTTTTCTTGAACATTTGTCACAGCGACAAGCTGGCTCATCGACTCGGACTTTTACATTGTTGAAATCTTCTCAGTTGTGGGTGGTGTAGGGGTATGTGTGCCTTGGTGCACATGTGCATGTCAGGAGTCTGCTCCCTCCTTCCACCGCCCTATGGGTTATAGGGGTAGAATTCAAGCTTTGCATTTGAATTCTCTGGTTTGGCACTTAAACATCAAAACCTTTCCCAGAACGTCACACTTCAATGCCATTGAAGAAGGCATCTGTAACGCTGTATGTGTGTTGTCAGTTAAAACACATCATGAGATGAAGGAAAACTGCGAGTGTCCTTAACATAGCAGTGAGCAGCAAAAGCTACTTTCTCCTCATCCCTGGAGGAGTCTGGTCAGACAGCAGCCCAATAGGGGGCGCTATTTCCTAGCCCTCGTGAAGCTTTGAACTGTCCTGGTGAGAAGGGTGATGTGCTGTTCCTTGTCTCTGCAGCAGATGGAGCCATAGCGACGAGAACAAGTTTCCTAGAGGAAGGAAGGAAGGAGTGGGGGAGAAGAAGCGGAAAGGGCTGAAGTGCATCTTGGTCGGTCAAATTTTTCTTATTGATGAAAAAGATGATTAAAGGACACTGTGAATTTGAGGCTATTCTGAACTACATAGCGAGTTCCAGGACAGCCAGTGTTACAAATCAAGACCCGATTTTGGAAGAAGATGGGGGCTGGGGAAGGCGTCATGTTTTCCCCCCTCCCTAGCCCCCATCTCATCTGTTGCTACGGTTACTAGACTGCCAAGAATCTTCTCTCTCAGAAATTAAAAGAAAAGAAATAAAGAAAAAAGCCAGGCATAATGACTCACACTCATAATCTCATAATCCCATTATTTAGGAGAATCTCTACCAACCTGAGCTACAGAACGATTCCCGCAACCCCACCCCCACCCCCGCAAGCCCTAGCTAGTGTGACACCCTGCCACGGGGCGGGGGGGGGGGAGCCATACATATGCAATTTAAAACAAATATACAAACAAACAAAAACCAGCTTTCCTTTTTTTTTTTTTTTTTTTGCCACGCGCAACATCACAACATCACAGCATCTCTTCTAACCCTAGT